>JAHWFO010094185.1:2086546-2101715 GCA_023313115.1 Rhysida immarginata
CAATGAATTGTGGGATTGTCTACAGACGGACGGACGGACGGACGGACGGACGGACGGACGGACAGCTGGACAAACCGATCACATAAGCACATTTCTATATATAGAAAATGTGCTAAAAAGGGTGATCAGAGAGATTGCAACAACTATCGAGGCATCTCTTTGCTCAGTATTCCTGGGAAAGTGTACGCTAAGTATCTGGAGAAGAGACGTCGGGAAATAGTAGACTCCAAACTGTCGGGGGAGCAGTGTGGTTTCCGACCTGGCCGAAGCACGACGGATCACATCTTTGCTCTAAGGCAAATCTTTGAGAAATCCTGGGAGTATGCAAAAGAGGTCTACGCTTGTTTTGCGGACCTCGAAAAAGCATATGACAGAGTTCCTCGGGAGAAGCTCTGGCAAGTGTTGCAAGAGTATGGAGTGGATGGGCAACTACTGGTTGCTATCATGTCTCTGTACGAAAGCTCTGAGATGTATGTCCGAATAAATGGCATTAAGTCAAGACCGTTCACCGTGGGTGTTGGACTCCGCCAAAGGTGCGTACTGTCGCCCCTCTTGTTCATTACTTTTATGGACTGGATAGACAGGGGCAGCCGAGGCGATGAACGTGTTTGTGTGGGCGACTGCCTGGTGGAGAGGTTGCTCTTTGCTGACGACCTTGTCCTCCTTGGGTCTTCTCGCACGAGCCTTCAGCATGCACTAGACCGGTTTGCAGCCTAATGTGAAGAAGCTGGGATGAAGATCAGTGTGGCTAAAACCGAGGTTCTGGTCCTTTCAAGAAAACCTGCTCAGTGCGCTCTCCATGTTAGGGGAGCCTCATTGAGACAGGTGGAGAAATTCAAGTATCTCGGGATTGCATCCACGAGAGATGGATGGCAGGAGAAAGAATTGGATGCTCGGATCGGTGCAGCAAGCTGTGTCAGACGTGAACTGTGGCGATCCGTGGTATCGAAACGCGAGCTGGGTAACAAAGCCAAGCTCTCCGTCTTCAAATCTATCTTTGTCCCCGTTCTCACCTATGGTCATGAGGCTTGGGTAATGACCGAAAGAGTGCGATCACGGGTACAAGCGGCCAAATGAGATTTCTGAGAAGTGTGGCAGGTGTTACCCTACTAGGTAGAGTGCACAGCAGCACCTAAAGGTGTTGAGCCGCTACTTCTCCGCATTGAGAGATCTCAGTTACGCTGGTATGGCCACGTGATACGGATGCCGCAAACTGGTCTTCCTAGAGGCAGTTGTTATTTTCCAAGCCGGTGGATAAGAGACCAAGGGGTCGGCCAAGAACCAGGTGGCTAGACTACATGGAGAATCTGGGTTCGAGTCGCTTGGATATTACCAGGGAGGACATGCGCCTGATGGCGGAAGATCGCGATCGCTGGAAATCCTCCATAGGGCTGCTGCCCCCGTGACCCTAACGGATAAGCGGGTTTGAAAAGTAAGTAAGTAAGTAAGTATAACATTCAAATGTACACTAGATATGTAGATGATAGCTTATGCATATTAGACAAATTAATTAACATAGAAGAAATATTAAAAGATTTAAACAAATTAGATGATAAAATAAAATTCACATATGAAGAAGAAAAAGAAGATAAATTAAATTATTTAGACATAATGATAGAAAAAGTAAAAGATAACAATAAAATAAAATTAGAATATAATATTTATAGGAAATCAACAACAACTATAAATAGTATACACAAAAATTCAAACCAACCATGAAGCCACAAAAACTCAGCTTTTAGAAATTTAATCAATAGAGCTTTAAAATACCCTATAAAAAAGAATACAGAGAAAAAGAATTAGAAAGAATAAAAGAAATCGGAATTGGAAATGGATAAAAAGAATATCAAATTAATAAAACGATCGTTAACATAACAACAGAAATTAGGGAAAACCAACAAAATAACACATATACAAAAGAAAAAGAAAAGAAAAGAATTTGTTTAACATTTCAAGGAAACATAAGTTACAAAATTAAAAGATATTTCAAAAGAAAGAAATAAATGTAGCCTTTTAGTCCAAAAATAGATTATTAACATTATTAGAAAATAAAAGAGAAATTTTAGAAAAAGAACAAAGCGGAGTATACGAAATTAAATGTAAAGAATGTAACAAAATTTATATTGGAAAAACATATCGAAACTTAGAAACTAGATTTAAAGAACATATATATTATATCAAAAATGCACTAAAAAACTCCTAATATGCAGAACACATTCTATCAAGCAAACATGAAACAGGGAATTATGAAGAAACATGCAAACTTATCTATAAAATTAATGATAAGAGAGAAATAATAATAATTGAAAATTTATTTATATTTATGTTAAACAAATATTATCCACAAGTGATTTTAAATAATATGGAAGTAGTAGACAGCAATTTATTTTTCAACCTTACTAAAGGATACTAAAAGAAGAGAAAATAAAAGAATTATTAAGCAAAAACAAAAGATTAAGAGAATTATATAATTAAAACTTAATAAAAGACAATACCATTTACTAATAAAATTACAAAATATAAAATATTTATAAGAAAATATGTAGCAAAAAACTATAATTGAATCTCAAAAGAAAACAATGTAACTGTAAAAAGCATTAACAATGAATAGGTAAATATTGTACAAAATTAAAATATTTATATTGTAAGAAATTTAAAAAAATCAGTTGTAACGAATCTGAAGATGTCCGAAAGGACTAAGTCGACTAATTCAAATTGAATAAAACATGGTATTGTAAAATGGACGTTTTTTGAATAATTAACTATATACAATACAACGTGAGATATAAAATGAATTCTTTTCAATTGGTGAAAAATTTCTGTAACCTTAGAAATATTAAACTCGCACCAATCTATTGAAATACGCTTCGCTATATGGTTCCATGTAGCTACTCTATTACGGATTAATATTCTAGCAGACAAACTTTAGGTGTTACAATAAATGTTCGAAATGAAGTCCTCTTTCAAATTAGGGATTGTGACCCCCCTCGCTCGCCAGATTTATCACCCCCTGGTTTCTTCCTATGGGATTATCTGAAAAATGTGGTTTATGTGAATAGTCAACATACGATTGCTGAGCTGAAAACGAGCGTCACAATAACCATTTCTAATATCAATATGCCATACTTCGCAGTCTCACGATATCTGATAAAACGAACACGTTTTGTATTCGCGAAAAAGGACGTCATTTCCAACATTTATTGTAACACCTAAAGTTTTTCTGCTAAAAATAAAAGCCAACATTTCAACTAATCTCTGTGATACTTTACTTTCATTTAAATTCTCAAACTAGTTCTTTTACGGCACTAAATTTTGAAGTGCGCGATTTTAAACTCACTCTGACATTGCAAGTTGAAGCTAACGGATATGCTAAATATTAAATCGATATTACAGTTTCAAGATTTGAGAAAAAATAAAATGCTTACTTTTGCTTACGGGCGTCGTTCTTCTGGGAAAAGCTGAAACATCACAGCAGGTTGTTTGATAGCCATTGCGTAAATAAGGACAACAAATATTATCTGGAAAATCGAAATCTGTGCAACTCTTCCCCTCCACGCAGCCTTCTCCCATGCAAACGGTATGTGATGGCAAATTTTCAATAGACGAACATACTATATAAAATATAACAGTGCATTCAGTTTATTTCTTTGTTTTTTGTGTAAGGAAAATTATCCCTTTCATAATGAATATAGCAAGCTGCACATAATAGTCGGTTTCATTCAACCATTCTACCCAGAAACAACGTTTAGTTTTAGTTAAATATGCTGCATGTCGTAGCAGTGAATCCCTTCATAGTACATTTAACTTAAGATCACTCTGCTTTTCTATTTACAAGAAAAATAGATTTTTACAGAAAAAAACAACTATTTATCTTGTAAGAGATCTAAAGCAGATTTCTTATCTAGTTTTTCGCTGAAGAATCAGTTGTCGTCGAAATGCGCATGGGAACATTAAATAATATTATGGAAATAGTGGTTTCCTTGTTTATTTTATACAGTTTACTGTTTTTTACAGTTTCTGGCAATTTACTTTTCTGGATTCAATTATTTTAATTAACAAATGGAGTTTCCTATCTATTTATATTTTATTTGGTTCTTTTCAATTTTATTTTCCTCTATTCATTTCCTCTATTTTTGAAGAAGTTGATGGAGGCTCTCTAATACAAATTAGAAATTACATTTTCTTATCATAAGCCCGAAATTGTCCCTACCGTAGGTGATGTAACAATGTAGGATTTTTCCGTGAGCAGCATAAAACCTTAATTTTGCTGTACAATTATTCTTTTCGAAATAATTTATAAGATGAGGTAGGCATCCATGAATACTATTTTTATTTAAAATTATAAAACACCGCGATTCATACCCCTCACTAACGCGGAAACAGTCATATGTTTTAGCAGTAGCATAACAGTCATTTGCTTAGCAGCCGTTTTAATCATTTGCACTGCCTCAGAACATTAATCCTGACGTTCGTGCCATTTTAACAATAATATGCGCTGCTGGCAGAACATGAGTAGTTAAGCTTACAGGAAAATATCAAACAGTTCATAATAAATGATTCATATAAAATTTAAAATATTCACTCATACCCTATTTATTGAAAGAGGTTCGGCAACATACACCCAGAGCCGAGATATTTGGCTCTATCTAATACACTACGGATTCAAGAAGTACTAATTATTAAACCCTGGAATGTTTTTAATGGGAAAATTATATTTCTTACGAATATATTGATAGATTACATGATTGGCTCTTTCAGCAGGATTTTATTAAACATTCCATTGTGATTAAGCAACTTTTTCCATTTTCATATTTGCGTATTCCTTTTTCTTAGATTTAAGTAATTTAATCTCTTCATATCTTCAATTTTGTGATGATTGCAATGGGAAAAGTTTTACAGGGGGAAAAATTGTCAAATTATGTTTAGGCCCATTTTGCATTTTATTTTTTGAAAATTTTATTGTTATTTGTTCAAATCAAGATTACTCTTGTTATCAAGGTGTTTACAGTTTTTTTTAGCTTTTATCTACCAATTTTAAGAATATCAGTGACTTAATCAGTCAACAGATTGTTTTATTTTAAGGTCTTCTCTGATATTAAATGATTTTTAATTTTAAACCCTCTATTTCAGCAGTTTAATTAACTTGTCAATAATGAATAAAAAATTAGAAGAAACTGTGTCATACATTTTCCTGTATAGGAAGGAAAACCTCGAGAAACGCCGGCTGTTTTTATGCAATAAAAAAATCGAAAAATGCGACGCCAGATGTTTTTGCGTCAAGAGCTTTTCCTTCCTTTTAAAGGCGGCCTATAATGAAAATAATATTACAAAAAAGTGTTAAAGGATATGCTAAGTATTAAATCATTGTTACAATTTCAAGAAAATCCATACCTTTGATTGCAGGTGGTGTTATTCTGGGAATAGCTGAAACATCGCAGCAGGTTGTTTGATAGCCGTTACGTAAATAAGGACAACAAATATGATCTGGAAAACCAAAATCTGTGCAAATATTTCCCTCCACGCAGCCTTCTCCTCTGCAAACGGTATGTGATGTCAAATTTTCGATAGATGGACAAACTAAATGAAATAATTATTCAGCGCATTCAGATTATATTCTTTATATTTATGTGTAAGGAAAATCGTCATTTTCATAATGAAGGTGGCCCCTAGATAATTTTAAAGATATACAACTGAGACTTCTGGAAGAAAATTTAATTAATCTCTCACTTTGCAATATGTCTCCCGTATTAATTGGCCTTTTTATTCACCAGTTTCTACATGTCTCCCGATATGTATCACAAATCATTCATCAACTTCATCAAGAGGACAGTACAGAGAAATCTCCATTTCTTAACGTTATTTAAATTGTAACTAAAGCTACTAATAAACAATGGAAATTCATTTACTTTCTCCCACATTTCCATCTATTTTAGTGTTAAACGTTCTCTTATTTTAAATTTACCGCAGTAGCGGAAAGTGGGGGCAAGACGGACCTACTAAGGTCAATAACTTTAAAAAAACATTAGAATACTATATGAAGAACCATTCTTGTTTAATATCATAAAAAGACAACTAAAATATCTGAACTCAGAGAGTGAAAAAAAAATTAGAAAAAAGTGTTTTTGGATCATTTTGCCCCACACATGGGCACAGCGGTCTAAAATGAAGATTTTTTTTCTTTTTCAGTAACGGAACGGACCATTGGCCTGTTTTGACTCCGCCGCGTTGGACCATTTGGCCCCACACCCAATGCATTATTTGTATGCACGATACAACTCGATCCCTTGAGTATATGTTAAAGTTATATAGCTTAATTATAGGCTCATCGTCTTCTTCGAATTTACAATGACAATGAGATTGTTGATTGCAAGCTTACCTTAGATCTGAACACGACAAAATCGTTCAGTCTGCCGCCGCTCAGTGTTACTTCTTCGAAATAGGATGCGACAAACAGCAAATTCAAGGGCACTAGACATGAAGAGGTTAGTTACGAAAATTGCCAGTTTGGCAGAACTTAAACACAGAAATATCCATGTAGCCCATCTTGTCCCACTTTCCCCTACATGAAAAGATGCAAACTCAAAATCCCATTGCATTTTATTTTTTGGGAGATACTCAATAATAATAGGTTCACTGGTTCCGCTTAATCCAGGATACCTATAAAGGCTTGTCGAATCATGGCGGACGGGTAACTTCAGTTATGAAAATGAAACACTTAATCATGTTGTACGAAACTTCCCTTCAATTCCAGGGCAACTATGAAAATGATGATTTCTCTTTCTCTGTTTCTTCGTAAATGGAGTTGATGAATTTTAAATTTTGGACGTTTATTCTTGCAATATAATTAACCTACCAAAAGCAATATTGCAAGAATAAGATAACGGATATCTAAGCATTAAATCACTCTTACATTTTTAAGACCATGAGAAAGAAGAGAATGCTCACCTTTACCGACTGGTGTCGTTCTTCTGGGAAAACCTGATGTATTACAACAAGTTGTTTGATAACCATTGCGAAAATAAGGACAACAAATATAATCCGGAAAACCAAACTCTGTGCAAATTTTCCCCTCCATGCAGCCTTCTCCTATGCAAACCGTATGTGATGGCAAATTTTCGACAGAAGGACAAACTATATAAAAAAAAATTAATCAATGCATTCAGATATCTTCTTTATATTTTTAGTGTAAGGAAAATTATCATATTTATAATGAACGTGGCACTTAAATAATGTCAAGTATATACTACTGAAACTTCGGGAAGAAATATTTTGTCTCAATACGTGTCCCATATTACTGGTCCGTTATTTTTGACCACTTTATAGCCCTGCCAGCGTATCACAAGAACTCTAAATCACTGCGATAAGTTGGAAATCAGCTGGAGTAAACCTATCTATTAAATTAATTTAGTGTTAAATTTGTGGCCTTTAAAAGGTCCTTTTTAACAATTTATCTGAACTTAAGTTTCCTCGGAAGAATCGTAATACTTTCTTGTTTGGCGTGTTGCTTGAGCACGTGGTGAATAAAGCGAACTTTAAACAAAAAATATGAACGATAAATAAAGGACCTTTTTATGAGCCAACGTCATAACCTCGTGATCTATTGCAGGACATGCCTTAAGTAATATAACTGATTCTACGTTGTTTATTTAAGCTAAGAGAATTCTTTTTTGTATTCTGTCTCCTATAAGAAACTATATTTACATTAGGAAAGGACAGTTTATCTCGTAAAAGATTTAAGCCATTTAGTTTCATTAACAACGGAAAAGATCTTTCTTTCTTCTTTCTTGATGAGAATTTACACTACACAACTAAAAATTACATTTTGTTTATTCCCAGACAAGGTGGCCTAGAATAAGGTGGGGGGGGGGGTCATCGGCTGGAAGTGCTTTAAAATGCATTATTGCGCATGCATATTTTGACGTCACTGAATGAGAGCCTTTCTCGTTAGCCTCGATGAGAGCGAAACCATGGACGAAGAAGAGAGAGATGCAACGCTCTCGCTCAACACATGGACTTCTAGCAGGGTGGTTGGCGTCCGAACTTCGTTCTAGAAACCGAAATCGTTGAGACGAAAAACGTAGATAAACGGCTCTTTCCTTCATGTAACGGTCTTTCTAACGGTTCTTCAGGAAATCAAAGATAGAATTTCCTCAGTAATTGCTATTCTCTACAGAAAACTGCGCTCAAATAGTATCAATATTACGTAAATATTACTTAATGGAACTGTTATAAATCAAAATTAAGAATCGGGGCAATGTGTGAGCTTCTAGCGATTCGCGATCTGTATTCCCCTTGCGACTCGCAGCAAGGAGATTACACCTGATTACACATGTTTCTAGCTTCATTTATATGTCCCTCTCTTGACGAGATGAGGCAACATTATGCTCTTTTGAGATATAAATATTAAAATTTCTTCGAAATATTGGTAATAATAGCTTCCACCGCACATGCATATACTAATCTGACACTGCTCTTTCCGTTTCTTCCAATTTTAACCATTTTCGCAAAGATTTTAATCAGTTAGATAAAAATCCTCGCTCTTATAGCATGCTCTATTACAAGTGGGCTCCGTAATGGCGGTCGAGTCAGCTAGTATAAATATAGTAGCTCTAGTAAATAATAATGATTATAAACTGGAGATGATCTCCAAGCATAGGTAATGATTTTTCTATTGAAAAATGGAAGGAAAAAGGATTTTTCGATAGCCCAATTGGTAGAGGCGTCGGCCATGATAGTCGAGGTTCCTGGTTGGAATCCAGGTCGCAGAATTATTCCTTCCATTTTTCAATCGAAAAATCATTAATAGCTCTAGGCTAAGCCGTAACGTAAGCCAAACGTCTTTGTGTTGACTTCTGTCATTGGTTCAAAGTTTCATTGACCTATGATGCGTATATGACCTGACGTCACGGTCACATTTCATTCCAAACATGGCCATGGCGACTAAACAACAATGTGGTAAGAATAAATTTATTTTCAACGTGTACAGAAAAACAAATTTATATTTAAACAATGTGGCGGTAATTTTTCTCAGTTTGAGAAAGACCTTTTGGCCTCATGCGTGTAAAATTTCGCAAATATCATCGACGAATGAATTTGTTTGTGACGAATGAATTTGTTTAGAAACAAAACGTCTTCCACAGTACGAAGAGACTGTATATCGTCCTCCATGTTGTTTTTCTTTGACCAAAGTGGCTGGTGATAGATAACGTCGGCCACGGATCGACTTAAGCGGCCGTAGAGGGCAACTTACACTCAGCGACTTTTAAGTTGACTTAACCGCTTGGTGAATATGACACGTTTAAATCCGAGTTTAAAACGTGCTGAATACGGGCGTAAGAGATTTATCATTGGCAAAGCTACCGCCTAGAAATGTTGGTTGTATACCAATCAGGTTAAAACCAAAAGAGCGAGTTAAGCTGCTGTTAGTGAATATGGACGTAAATAAAACATTATAAAAGCATGCCTTGAAAAAAACATTATATTCCTCTTGTCTTGTTTTCGTTATTTGACTGTTAGCAGGATTAACCAGAAGGCGCTGTTTGAAATTTGAGTTTTCGTTTCGTTTAACGGGCTTTTTTCAAAAATTAGAAATCTGATCGTTTTGTTTAACGGGCTTCATGCCTTCAGTGAATCAAAGGTTGAAGTTCGGCAATAATTGTTCACATCATTACAGAAAACGTGCATTCAAATTCTAATTTTAATGAAACGTTATATGATAAATTAAGAATTTGAGAAACATTTGTGAGCTTCGCACAAGATGCAACTTATTTTAAAAAATATTTCGACTTCTAATGAACATATGATTGTCATGATTAATTTAACAGGTTATTATAAAGATTTATACAAGCCAAAAGACAGTCTCATCCTGTCACAGCACCTCCCCTCCTGCTGTTTCACAATCTCCTGTGGAAGACTGTAGATCCTCGATTTATATCCAATTTTAGAATTACCAATTCTATCAACACTATAAATTCACATTATCAAAATTCCTGTAATTTCATATTCCCCGTGATAAGCTGAATAACGTGATAAACTGAAATGCAATTATTCAAATGACCAAGTGTCACAAAGTATTGTGAACAAGCGCGAGCGCGGTCGCGATCATCATTCAAGCGCGTCTGCTTGGGACACGCGGCCGCAGGCGTCATCTATTGATAATAAGGATATTAACTTAATTATTAATAGTGAGAGTGATGATGTGCAGCGTCGTACTGTCAGCAGATGGCGGAAGAGGTTTGAATCTGCGTGGGCGCGCGAACTTTGAGAGGCGGGCGCACGTGGAGAGTGATTCCAGGAGAGAGAAGGAGCCAGCCGACGGAAGAGGAGCTCGAACAGAGGTTCCGCGAGGGAACAGGCAAAGAACTAGGGGTTCGAAAGAGAGCTCCATGTGTTGTTGGCAAACGAAGCCAGCGAGTGTGGTTTCGAGAACGAACTGGAGAAAAGATACGTGCGTAAACGGCAGCGGTCGGCGGGAGTCGTCGAAGCCCTTG
The DNA here is from genome assembly GCA_023313115.1 of Rhysida immarginata. Classification (NCBI taxonomy): domain Eukaryota; kingdom Metazoa; phylum Arthropoda; class Chilopoda; order Scolopendromorpha; family Scolopendridae; genus Rhysida; species Rhysida immarginata. Next base: position 2,097,037 of record JAHWFO010094185.1, read on the forward strand.
AAGAGAGGCGAGTGGCAGCAGCCTGCGCGCAACACTAACGTGAGTGAGCCTATTTCTTTATCTTCAGTGTCTTCAGAGAAGCTCGTGCAGCCGGCGCGAGCTTTCGTCGAGGAAAACCACGTCGCTCTCCAGGGAGAACACTGTGGACGGAGAACTGAACGGCGGGCCCGTTATCGAGTTTCGTCGGAGAAGACGTCTCTTCTTCCTCTGCTAATAAAGGGGTTTCGTCACGGAATCGACTGGCAACTGTATGCTGTCCCGAGTCCATTCGTCCTAGGAAATTTGATGGTGGTGACCGGCCTTCCTGTACCTTTGACGGACGACGCCGTCCACCTGGAAGGTGGAACCGCAGCCCAGGAGGACGAGCTTTGGACCGTAATTGCCCCGTGGGGACTGTCTTCATACGTTTCTGATGGACTAGGTGCCCTGTACCGCATTCGAAGGTAAGCTGGCTGTCGTGCATATGACGACTTATTTTTAACTCTCTTGCTCTATGAATCATGCAGCGCCTTGGCCTCTCAAGCAGCGTTGTTTGTTATGTTGTTAATTTTTGAGCCGGGGGCTGGTGTTTTCCTCTAATTAAAGTATTTTTCTTTATTTCATTACAGGTTCAGCTTGAGCTGGCCTTTCTTGCCCCCCCCCCTGCGCGTCTTTGCCACAAATGTGAAGGAATTTATGGAAAACTAGGCTTCTCGCTTCAGCCTACGTTTTGTCAAGAGTCTCTACGTGCCCATTTATGTGGGTGGTAAACCTTTCATGGTATCTCGGCAATTGACCGTTTTTCCCACTTATGACTATTAATGTAAAGGAGTCATTTTTCTTTGAGCTCCTGGGATAGAATCCTCGTGATAGAGAACTTTCCCCTTTTAGGCTGTTTGCCAAGCTTTGCTCTTTTATTTTTATTCTGAAAATTAAGAGTGTAATAATTATTGTTTTGTTCAATAAAAACTTTATGCAAAATTTAATATGCCTATATTGCTGTCTCTTTTAAGCAAATTTGGACTATTTCCACTGCGCTCCATTCCTGCACGTGACACCAAGTCTCTCCAAGATATGGTTTTTTAACACAACACGTGATAACGTCACAACACAATAAAAACTGACAACGCAAAACGTCTGGGCAGCTCCACAAAACTCGTCTATATTGGCCGTTTGTATTGGTTTCTTTCGAACTTGCTGAACGTCTAGACGTCTTTAACCCAATTTGCATACGCTCGCGTTGGCCTAAGCTCGACCAACATGTATTGGGAGCTTAACAGCAGGAACCAGCCTAGGCAGTCATTTCAGGTTCGACATCTGAGTAGAAAAGGTTCCACCTTCTTTCAAGGTCCACAGTTCCAGAATTAGTGATTTGTAGAGGTAATACATCCAATATTCAGTCGATGTCATTTGCTCTGGGAGGACTGTTTGAAATTTTATTATGAGTTTGTGAGGTTAGGTGGAAAGTAAATTTTCATTAACTTCTCAAATCTAAGGGTTTTTGAACAGATATTTATATGGACTATGTTTCCTGTTTTCGTGTGAAAAACCCGCCTTGAAAAATTTGTAAACGTAAAGCAAATCAAACGTAACATATGATGTAAATTTTAAAATGCATTTAATCAACATACAGTAGAACTCCATTATTTTGAATCTGGTTAATACAAATTATCTTTTCTCCGGTCCTGACCCTTGACTTCAATTACTATGCAAAATTAGTCTTTTAATGCGATTTTTAAACAAATTTCGGATAATACGAATAAAATGAAGAAATTCATGAGATATTTATTGAAAAAAGACTCTTTATTGTTGCAAATAATTCTGATTGGTTATTAGTCTAAACGAAGAAGGACCATGGATTTGTCATCTGAAATTCTCTGATCACTTTTCAGTATTGATAAATCAGTCATTTCCCTGTGAATGAAATAAAATACAAAATGCCGTAAACCGAGGCACCTACTACATGTCAACTTTGAGGATATTAGCAACGTCTCCTTTCCTAAATATTGGAAGTTGTAATTATATTTGTTTGCTTGTTTGTTTTCGGTTTCCCTTTCTTTGACAATCATCAATCAACAAATATGATCATTTCCTATTGTACATTGTGGATGACCACTTGAGGTAAGCAGGTTTCATGTCAATCTCTGTGTATTTCCTCAGGTGTTTGTTCAGGTAGGTGAATTCATAGGAGTAAATGAAGTGCCTCCTTCAACGGTAAATGATGTCATCTTGAAATGGAAAACGTACTGGAGCGGCAGGAGTTCAACAATAGAGAGTTTAAGTTACACGTAGCTACATCATTTCAGATCGGAAACGTCACACGCGTTCGGGTCACGTTTACGTTTACGTGTAACTTAAACTCTCTATTGACCAAGCAGACCGCGGATGCTCACGGAAAGGGATCAGCGAGCTCTATCGAGTATTGTAAACAGTAATCGCTTTTTCTCAACCCAAGAAATCACCACCGAGTTTTAAAATTCATCTGGGGCAGTCTAAATCCCGAACACCCTTTTAGTCCTTATATAATAAACAAATCTCTAAAACATAAGTAAAAGTCCAGAAATAACAAGCCGCAAATCCACAGGAAAATTTTAATCGTCATGAATGTATGTTTCGGCAGCCAAGCTGCCTTGTTCAACACGTGCCTATTGTAACGTCCAAAATATATGCGCTTCTTCGAGCTCCGTCTTCTAGTCTTTTGGCGGAGTCCACGTGGATCGGGCGCTCGAGTACATCCGGGTCCTTCACTCGAGTACGAGGGAGATTGATCGTTGTCGCTCTGTAAATAAACTAACAAATCATATTGTAGATTCTGTTCTATTTCAAGCCCTTAGATCTATCCATTTATGCTAAATAATACACATGAAACATGAACCAGAAATCGTAGTATGATGTAAAATAACCGGGGCTTTATTTCTTTTGTTTATTGCAATCAAACTATTTCATGCTGGAATTCCATATAATCGTTACATCTCATTCTAAAAACTCAACTTCACTCCATGGGTAATATCAATAATTTACATTAGGTCCATAAAGCTCTCGTCTTGTTAATATCGCCACCGGACATTCAGAAAAACTAAAAAAAAAGGGAATGATACAATAATTCTTTAAACAATATTAATTTCAGGATTCATTTCGCATTAAGGAACCAGTTTTACTTTTTTACAGGTAAGTCTCATATCTTCCATGTGCTAGTTTCCTTTATTCTCGTTTACTGCTTAACTTACAAGGGAGCCCCACATAGCCTAACCGCTTTAACAATGGAGTTCTTGTATGGCTACGGATGCTGAAATTTTTTCGTTTTCGCGGTTTATTTTGAAAGAAACACAATTTCGCACTCTCTTGTTTTGCAAGTATCTATAGTAGCTTCAGATGAGTAACATATTTCAATTTGGTGGAAATTTGGGACATACATGTTCGAGGGATTCCCTTGTTAGTCATAAACGTTCGTCAACGTTATTTACACTGTCATATCAATGAATTATGACCAGCACCCCTTCAAGGCACACGCATGGTTCGCCCCAACAACGATTACACAATGCAAAATCTGCATAACTGGTTAAAAAAGCTTTAAAGCTGGTGCATCAAACGGCAGGTGCACGAGCCTCAAGATGGGTAAACGTCCGGATATAAAGGACATCTAAAAAGGGATGATAATAGGCTATCGCAGCAAGGGTGGCACCATCTCCGAAACGGCGCGATTTGTGAACTGTTCACGGTCCGCTGTAGTGAAGGTGTACAAAGAATGGACAGCAGGGACAGAAATGACCAACGGGGTGAGCGGCGCCTACGACGATTCGTAAAAGGTGACAGCAGAGCCACAGTCCATCAACTGACCACCACCAGATTCAACAGTGGTGCCAACAGACGTGTATTCGACATTACATTTGAACGCACCCTGCTACGGATGGGTCTGAACAGTCGACGCATGGTTGCTGCACCCATGTTGACCAGGGGTCATCGTCAACCACGCCTAGACGTTGCACGTGAGCACCGCCATTGGACCACAGACGAGTGGGCTAAGGTTGCCTTCTCCGACGAGTCAAGGTGTTTGCTCCATAAGATTGACGGGCGATGGCGAGTGCGTCGTGAACGCCATGGAAAGAGACTGCAGGAGGCTATTGTCGGCCGGAAACAGGCTGGTAGGGGTAGTGTGCATGTGTGGGGGATCTTCTTTTGGGAGCAGTTAGGTCCACTGATTCGTCCAGTGGGCAATTTGAATGCCTGTGGCTATCTGTCAATCGAGCCGACCAGGCACATCCGTACATGCTCACGATGTGCCCCCAACGTGATGGTGCGTTACAGCAAGACAATGCACCCTGCCACAAGGAACGTCTTCTTCTGGATTGGTTCGAGGAACACTCTACTGATTTTCGAGTGTTCCCTTGGCCCGCTAATTCGTCGGACATACATCCAGTCTAACATCTGTGGGAGCACCTTGATCGCCATGTACGGCAGCTGGATCCTCCACCTATGACTATCGAAACTCTGTGGACAGCCCTTCAAGCGGAATGGACTGCCACACTATCGGGCATATACCGCGCACTTCTTGCGTCCATGCCACGACGCCTAGCAGCAGTTATAGCACGAAGGGTGGCTACTCCCATTACTAAGTGGGTGGTCATAATTCAGTGATATGACAGTGTATATTCAAATCAGTTCTCTTTTACAGGTACTATCAGCGAAACTTCAACTCGTGA
>JAHWFO010094185.1:2102115-2120354 GCA_023313115.1 Rhysida immarginata
CATTCGTACACTTGTATTTGATCAAATTTTTATCTAAAATTGTGTGATATGTTTTCAGTGTATATAAGTCAGTCATTTCCATCCCCGTAAACCTAGGCACGTACAAGATGTAAACTTTGAGTATATAAACAAGGTCACCTTCCCTAAATACTGGAAGTTGTAATTATTTTTGTTTGCTTGTTGATTTTCGTCTTCCCTTTCTTTGACAATCACCAATCTTCTTTTTCTATTGCATATAGTGGGTGATCACTTGAGGTAGTCATGCTTCTTGTATATCTCTGTGTATTTCCTCAGGTGTTTGTTGAGGTAGGTGAATTCAGAGGAGAAAATAAAGTGCTTCCCTCAACATTAAATGATGTCATCTTGAAATGGAAATGCACTGGAGCAGTAAGAGTTCAAAAACGAATATGCAGACAGCGGATCCTGACGGAAAGGGATCAGCCAGCTCTATATCTTATTGTAAATAGTAATTGCTTTTTCTCAGCCCAAGAAATCACCACTGAGTTTCAAAATTCATCTGGGGCCGTTATCAGCACTAAAACTGTTCATAGGGATTTGAACAAGATGGGATTCTAACGTGAATGCCATCGTCGAGTCAGCGGTTAAGGCACACATCACCAAGGTGAATGCCCAACGTCGTTTGGCGTGGTGTAAAGCTCTCGCCACAATTAGGCTCTGGAACAGTGAAACGTGTTCTCTGGGAGGATGATTCAGACCGTAAAAATTTTGATTATGGAGGATTAATCTGGGAAAATAAACCATGAACTAAAAATTTATGGTTCCAGTTAAATTGAAGTTATTTTTTCCGAAATTTGAAGGGCCGCCATTTTTAAGCCCGGGCACTTTGAAGTGCCAGATCGACAGATTCTCACTTCCCACGGGGAAAAAAGTGAAATGATACAGATAACAGAATTAGATATTTCCGGTTAAATCTAACGAGGTTGGCTCTCGGTCTATTACGTACATTTTGAAAAGATTGGTTCGCAAAACACAAGGAAACGTGCCAAAACTAATTCCCGACTCATACATTGATCTTTCGCAAGAATGACTTTAATAGCTGTCACTGATTTGCTTGCTTTTCCATTTTAAAAACCGTCAGTCCTTTTCAGGCCATCCTGTAAGTGTTTGAAAACAGAAATTGCTAACAATAATCCTAACATCAATTGAATTGCTAAACAAATTTTAACTTGTTTCTTTTTTTTTATAATTTTTTAGTCGTTCTTTATAATTTTTTAGTCGCTGAACACCAAGCTCACATTTAAAATACCCCCCTAGCTCAAGTTCTAAGTAAATTTGAAGACAAGATGAAGGCGGGTCAGAATTTCGAATTCGTTTTTTATATTGGGCAGTGTACATGGAAATGGTCAAGTTAATTTAAGAGTAATTTTTACTATTTTTTTACGGAATCAGCAGACAAAAACCTATAAAGAAAGCCTAATTCTATTCTTGTAAAAATTTCATTTTTAAATAGTGTCATTTATTTACAGCAATAGGCCTAACAACAATTATCTATCGACAACAGTAAGCCTTATAGCAAAAAGCTATTGACAACCAAATACGTAACCGCTTAGGTATCGCTAGCCATTGCTGTATTCTTACAACAGAGGAGGACAAAAGTGTTTATCGAGATCAACGAGAAAGATAGGACCAGACCAACGCCACAAAAAGAGAAGGCCTGCGCACAGAAATTTCATACATTGTTACATCATCATACCTAGTCATAATTTAGGGTTTATTATCGGTAGAAATAATATTAAAAATGGTCGACTAATTAAAGTAAACGTTTAATTTTCATGCCATGCAAAGATGCTCAAGATAATCAATACGGACAGTAGCCATCTATCAATCGAGATAGATTAATGTCACGTGGTTTTCGCCAGAGTAGAACATCGACGAAAGTGAAAGGAGTGGATGACGCGTCATTATCACGTAAGATGAAGAGAGCCACTCCGAAAGCAACGCGAGAGGAGAACGAGAAAAGAGGCAGAAGGCACCGATGGCTCGAACGCGAAAGGTCGCGGGATCGATTTCGCCCTAAAGTGAAGGATAAGTTGCCCACGAGCGTCAGGCGAACGAGACGAAAGAGACGCGGCAAGGAAAACAAAGAACGTCCCCGCAAGGTGAGCGAGTCAGCGACGGAAGCCGCTCACGGGGGAGTTTTCGTCGTCGAACGTCTGCCAACGGTCGGCGAGGGAGAGAGCGGCTTACGAAATCCTATCGTAAGCGAGTTAGAGAATACCTTCGCCGCTAAACGAGACGACGACGTTTGGGAGAGTCGCCTGAAACGTGCCATTGAGACGGTAATAAAAGAGCTGTACCCAGAAGCAAGCCCCGACGTCGCCCACGAAAGGAGCGAGGACCAGCCGTCATATGCGTGTTCGCCGCCGTCAGCGAATGAACCGGTCCCGACGGAAGGAAACGACGCCCGTCTCTTAAAACTTCGTTACCCGAGGTACGAAAGAACTTTCTCTTACTTTGAGTCCCCTAATAGTAGTGTCCCTAGAACAGCTTTTAACGTTACGGTGTTCAGCACTACCGTTACGGAGGCTCAATTAAGACGTTTCCGTAGAATTTTTAAAGAAGATGCCGGCGAGCTAAACGTCGGAGCGGCAGTTATAGGCATCTATCCATTTTCACTCGGAGCGTACCTCACGGGTGAGGCCGGCGGTTTCATCACGAGAAGCCGGGCCTCAGAACTATAAAATTAACTTCGAACATTATCTTCGATTCCCTTTTCGTCGCGGGATTCTCTTTTCAACGGAGCTTCTCAGCACGTACGAACGCAATTTCGTCAGACGACGAGATTCTACGCCCACGAGCCTGGAGAGGGGTAGTTGGAGAGTTCAGAAGTGTTATCGCTATATTCTCTACTATTCTCATGCCGATTTGTGCTTTAATAATGTTTATCCTATGTTCTTTCTGAATATTCATTACAGTGCCAGTGGTGTGCCCACGTAGTCAGGTAGTTTTATAGTGAGCTATCTTCGAGCAACGAAGAAAACGTCATTTGTGATTTTGTTTCTTGCTGCATTGTGCAATAATATTGTGGTGCTGCATTTTCTGTTCGCCTATAGTGGCAAAAGTGTGTTACTCTTCGAATAGCATTTATTACCTACAAAAGTGTTTGCATCCCGAATTAGATTTGTGTATGCATAAGTGTATTGCAGTCTTTTAAATCGGCGTATACGTAAGAATATGATGTTAATTGTGGTTTCAGTATTTTTATTAAGTGAGCAGCGTTCTTTAATGGTGTTGTGTGTCATACCGTTATTCTGATTTGCTACATAATTTGTGTACGAGCATACCGAGGAGCGTATTTGTGTTTTGTCTTCCTCATCCACACGTCGTGTAAATCCAAGCAGTGTTTCGACGAGCAGCTCACGTGAATCTGGTCATCACTTCCTTACGTCACAATCCTTCCAACATCCATATCTTGCAATAGTTCGCCCGGACGTCTCGGCGAGTTAACTACTGCCTCGTCATTCGTCGGGTATTCATCGCATCATCGTTTCCAGAGCCCTATTGCTTGGATCTCATCTCTCCGCTTCCTCGAGCTACATTTGTCTACTGTCGTCTCGGCGAGATAACCGCAGCCTCGTCATTCAGCAGTACCTCATCTCCGCCACCATTTGCCATTTGGAAGTCATCACTTCAATTATGTATTCCTGGACTTGTCATTTTAAATCCGTTTCAACAGAAGTCACGTGTCAACTTTTTCACGTTACCGAACCTCGACCAAAGTCTTTTCCGTTTGTGAGCGCATTTATACTCAGGGGCGCTATCAAATTCTTTCCTTGGAGAAAAGGAGAACTTTTGAACTTTCAAACATTTCGTTTTTCATTATTCTTCCACTGCAGAATAGTTATCATTATTTACGTTTATGTTTCAACAACATTGAGTGGCAGCGCCACCTATTATCATTTAAGTTTAAAGACAGTTTCAATAAAACATTTATTAAAACTAATAAACTTTTCTCGTTCCTATCTCTTGTTAAATTAAACTCTGCAAAATCCACGTGACAATTAAACACCAAACAGGAGAAACCTCTTGCGGTCGCTTATTCAATAGACCTTATCCGCGAACTAGTGGCAGATGTGAGAAATACACCATAAAGAGAACAAAGCAGGGTTGCAAAGTGAGGTTCCAATTCAACAACATGCAAATTAACTGTTCGGTTTCGTTATGTTTGAATTGGAAAGGGAAAATCCAAATGTCTCATTTCATCATTTTCCGAAAAATGAAGACATGTAAAAATTAGAAGAGAAAATTTTATTCCAGTAGAAATGATAGATGTAGAAGAAAAGAAGGACGAGAATCAAGAACTCTGGAATAAAATAAAAATTCAAAATGAACACAAGGTCGCAAGACCCTGGAAAAACCCTTATAGGAGCGCTCCGCTGATAACAGCAATTTTTCATTTCTCCGTGTAACTGTCTTGTGTACTGTAAACTCCGTCTATAAGAGTAAATTTTCGATTTCCCGACGGTCCTCTTACTGCGGGTTTGATTGTATTTCTTAATTATCATTCTTCTCGTTTACAATTTCTGTTAGTTTCATTCCTATGTGTTTCCTATTCCACTCTTTTCACTGCCCTGTTATCATCATTCATTGGTCTTCGGTCTTGTCCTATCCCAGCACGTATTCTATTTTATTTCCAGGCTTCCCAGTAGTTCTCTTCTGCTCTCCGTAACTAATACTTTCTCGCCCACCCTCACTTATCAGAAGAGCGACAATGCAAGTGCTGCCCTTCGTGAATTCCGGCGATTGAAAACGTTACGAAGAGGACCGATGAGCATAACTAACTTACGGAAAATGATTGAACGATTTGAATCTACCGGAACTCTAGGAGTGCAACCAGGGCGGGCACGCAAACGAATCAGGCAGCAACACGTTGGAGAAGTTGCAACTGCTGTTGTGGAACAGGAGATGACTACTGTGCAGGGTACCAGCAGTGCACACGCAATAGCCCGCCAAACAGATATCCCATATTCGACGGTGAGGAAAATATTGCATAAGATATTGACATTTTATCCCTATAAACTCACACCTGTTCAACAATTGCTTCCTGGAGATGAACGTACCCAAACTGACTTTTCGTTGAGATTTTTAGCACGTATGGAAGTGGATGATGCATGGCCATGGCATATTTTATGGAGTGATGGGGCACATTTTTATTTGAATGGTGATATCAATACCCACAACTGCCGTATTTGGGCTGCATCAAATCCACAAGTGTGTCTGCCAACTCCTATGCATTCACCGAAACTAACAGTATGGTGCGGCTTTACTGCTTCTTTCATCATCGGCCCGTACTTTTTTGAAGAATTCCGTCCCCGTGGACCGGTGACTTGTTCCGTCAATTCTGCCAGGTATGCCGATATGCTTGAGAATTTTGTGATACCACGATTGCAGGAAAAGGGTTGTCTGAATTCTACCATTTTTATGCAGGGTGGTGCGCCACCGCACATCGGACGTCAGGTGCAGCAGATCTTGCGAGAACGTTTTTCAGACAACAGAATAATTAGTCGTGCATTTCCCATGGGCCTGATCTCAACCCTTGTGATTTTTGGTTATGGGGATATTTGAAAAGCCTTGTGTATCAAGCACATGTTCCTGACCTCTCAACCTTAAAGGATCAAATAACGTTACATATCAGACTAATTAATGCAGATATGCTGCGAGCTGCCGTAGAAAATGTCGTGTACCGCATGCAGCTATTGGAACAGCACACTGGTGATCATATTGAAACAAATTTGTAATTAAAAATAAAACATTGTTTATTGATGTTACTAAAGTTGGTTTGTACGGTATTTGTTCATTTGACAATTAGGTATTCATTGTTTTCTTGAAATAAGCGCCCCCTGTGCGACTTTTTTTATTGCAGAAATCGAAACTGCATGTTCCACTAAGTATATACACCAAAATATACTGCATTTGGCCTAATAGAATTCCCGCTAGCGAGCTCTGAAAATCTCACGTTATTTCTTGCCCACCCGATACTTATTAACACCCTGTGCTGAAAGAAGGTGTTCATGAGAGAAAGTCCACTGGCACAGCAGAGATACAACAAGCGTCTCCCATTCGCATTTAATCAGCTTCTATATGTGCATTAAATTCGCTCATTAGAATGACAGAGTCTGACTCCCTCTCTGCTGAGAGCAACATCAACTTCTAGAAAATTGAGCGGTTGTGATGTGGCTGAACGAACAAAGAGAACGTACTTCCCTATCGAAAACTACGAAGCCTCAGGGATCATTCTACAACACGATTTGCCAACCACGGGGGTTGTGAGTATCCTTCTTGACGCCTGGGCAGTAATTCCAGGTCCGACATCTGAGAAGTAAAGCTTCCATCCTCCTTCTAGGTCCACAGTTCCATCTCCTTCTAGGTCCACAGAGGTAATAAATCCAATACCCATTCGATATTGTTTGGCTTCCTCCGCTAACCCAGAATCTTTTTTTTAGTCTCTGAGAATACATTCCATGTGCCGATTGAGAACACTCGAGCCCGTTGTCGCTTTACGCGTTCTTCCTCCAGCGTAATGGCATGCGCTGTTCCCGACAGTCTTCTCAAGCGCTTAGCGCGTGCCCTGGCGGAGCTTACAAAAGTTAATAACTTATGTTTTAAATTTATCATGCTAAAAGTGGGAAGCTGGGTAAATTACACTGGTCAACAATCAAATTGTTACCGACTTAAAAAAACTTTTTTGTAGTATTTTGATGTGCTAAATACGAATATAACCATTAAAATTTTTTATTGGCTCTCGTTATGAAGATATTTTATATAGTTAATTTTCTAGCTGAGCAAGGGAATTCCGCCTCTTGCGGAAGGAATGGACTAGCAGAGAAAATGTAGCAGTGGGAGTGAAGAACATTCAGCGCCCAGCTCTAGTCGAAGCTCATAAAATCCTAGTACTACCCCTGGACATCAAACTAGGTTTGATGAAGAACTTCGTGAAAGCCATGGATCGGACATCGCCAGCTTTCCGATACCTGCATGAAAATTTTCCTCGAACTTAGCGGAACCAAGATTAAGGTGGGAGTTTTTGTACGTCCTCAGATTCAAGAACTTTTCAAAGATGACCAGTTCAACAACTTGCTGCAGGGTGATGCGAAAAACGCATGAAATGTTTTATGCCAAGTTTCTACCAACTTTCTCGAGAATGTTAGGACAGCAAAATACAAGGAACTCGTAGAAGACATGCTGATGCGGTATCAGAAACTTGGCTGATATATGTCTCTAAAGATTCATTTCCTTCATTCCCATCTGGATTTCTTCCCTGATAACTGTGGTATGGTTAGAGATGAACATGGTGAATGTTTTCATCAGGATATCGCAACAATGGAACAAAGATACCAGCGAAAATGGTCTACTTCTAAGCTTGCTGACTACTGCTGGACACTCCTCAGGGATGCTCCTGATCAGCTATTTCTATTGGCATGCATTTCCTTATGTAAAGAATTGTTTTTGCAGATTACAAAAAAACTAGATTCAATTTTGCATTTTGACAGCCTTATTCGTGTTCAGCACAAAAACATTGATAAAAAATGACTCAATTTAATTTGGTAACATGACTTTTGTAAAAAATTTTTGACCAGTGCTATCAGACCAAGCATGTACTCTTATAAGTTCAATACATTTTGGGATTGAATCCATTTTGCCGGGTTGCGAGTTGGAAATTTAAATGGAATTTTACGTTCATATGCATACTTAATTACAACTCTCTACAATGAATCGATTCATTATTGTTAAACTGTGCACCATTACATTAAGGGAAAGTAGGGTAATGGCGATAGGGTACTTTCAGTTATGAAAATGAAGTACTTAATCACGTCTTAGAAAAGTTTGCTTCAATTCGAAGGCAACTATGAAAATAATGCTGTCTCTTTCTCTCTTTTTTCATAAATGGCATAGATGAATTTTAAATTTTGGACAGTTTATTTCTGAAATATATTTAATCTAGCAATAATTAAAGTAATATTGCAAGAATAAGGCAACGTATATGCTAAGTATTAAATCACTCTTAACGTTTCAAGAACTTGACAAAGAGGAGAATGCTTACCTTTGTTTACAGGTGGCGGTCTTCTAGTGAAGGATGAAATGTCACTACAACAGGTTGTTTGATTGCCATTGCGAAAATAAGGACAACAAATGTAATCCGGAAAACCAAACTCTGTGCAAATCTTCCCCTCCATGCAGCCTTCTCGTATGCAAATCGTATGTGATGGCAAATTTTCGATAGAAGGGCAAACTATATAAAAAAATTAATCAGGTCATTCCGATTATCTTCTTTAAATTTTAAGTGTAAGGAAAATTATCATAATGAACGTGGTACTTAAATAATTTCTAGGCTATACCATTGAGACTTCATGAGGAATGTTTAAGTGTCTATATGTCTCCGTATAAACTGTCCGTTTCATTTGACCAGTTTATAAACTGAGTGAACATATTATTATGACCACCTGACATGTTTATGCAAATCCGCTCACGGACGTCGCCACAATATTGCTAGCAGGCCGGACCAATATAAAAAGTGAAGCTGAGTATCGTCGACAACAGCAGACGTGTTCCATTCTTCAACTATGGGTAAACGACGCGATTTAACAGCCTTCGAACGCGGGATGATTGTAGGTGCTCGGAGCTATGGAGCGAGTATCAGCGAAACAGCAGCATTCGTGGGGTGCTCAAGAACAGCCGTCGTTAAAGTATTTAAAGACTGGACGGTTAGCCAGAAGACCGGGTCTGAACATTCGCGTTGTGGCCGCCCGCGGATGGTTGATGATCGGACAGAACGGAGACTGTCACGACTGCTAAAGGATAAAGAACGGCAACTGTACATCAAATCACTGCTGACCTTAATCAGGGGTCCTCCAAAAAGGTCTCTGAACACACTGTCCGCCGCACACTGCATCGCATGGGATACGGAAGCCGAAGACCTGTCCGCACACCTTTGCTGTCTGCAGCCAACAAGCGGAAACGACTCCAATTCGCTCAGGAGCACAAGGACTGGACTATCAAGCAGAGGAAACAAACCATGTGGTCCGACGATTCCAGTTACATCATGCAGACGGCCGCGTGAGAATCTGGCGGAGGCAGCACGAAAGCATGGACCCCGCATGCATGAGTACAACCCTTCAGGCCAGTGTGGGCAGTGTTATGGTCTGGGGAATGTTTTCCTGGCATGCGTTGGGTCCGCTAATACGTGATGAACAACGTCTGGATGTCACAACATACCTCCGTATCGTCGCCGATCAAGTCCACCCTGTCATGTTGATGGCGTACCCCAATGGACATGGCTACTTCCAACAAGACAATGCGCCATGCCACAGAGCTCCTATTGTGCAGGAGTGGTTCCAGGAACATGAGGGGGACATTACCTTACTTCGGTGGCCCCCACAATCCCCAGGTCTCACTCCAATTGAGCATTTGTGGGACGAAGTCGAACGAACCATCAGACGGCTGGATCCACAACCGACTAATCTAGCACAACTAGACAGTGCTATCCATCAGGCATGGTTTCAGATTCCTCCCACCACCTTCCAATATCTTGTGGAATCAATGCCACGAAGAATCACCGCAGTATTAAAGGCAAAAGGTAGCCCAACGAGATACTGACAGGATGGTCATAATAATATGCTTACTCAGTGTATATCTCCCAGCAAATTCAGAAGATCTGTCAATCACTGCATTACCACGAAAATCAGCTAAATTACGTTTAAATTGGTGGCTCTTAAAAGGTCCTTTTTAGCTATTAATCTGAAATTAATTTTACTCGGAAGAACCGCAATACTTTGTTTGACATGTTGCTTGAGCACGTGGTTAACAGAGCGAAATTTACACAGCAAATATGAACGATAAATAAAGGACCAACGTTATGACCACGTGATCTAAATGAATGATTTTATCCTGAAACAGTATATGTAATAAATACTTATGTATATATGATGTAATTAATAGAAATGATCCTGCTTTGTTTATTTAATATAAGAGAATTCTGCTTTTGTATTCTGTATTTTGTAAGAAAATATTATTTTTGTATTATTTCACATTTTCCTGTACATCAGTGCCTCTTTGGCAATGCCTAAACAAGGTTTCTAGAAATTGTTTCTACCAATGAAAGACTCACATGAATATACACATACACTATATGATCAAAAATATCCGGACACCCCTCACAGATCATCGATTGGCCCAATGTCACATGATAATGACTTGCACATCATTTAAATAGCTTCCCACACCTTCAGACACAACTCTGCTTAGACATTGGCAAGAATGGGTCGTTCGGCAGAGCTCAGTGAGTTCCAACGTGGAACCATCGTTGTATGTCACCTATGCGCAAGTCCGTGCGTGACATTTCCAGCCTTCTTCAGATACCCAAGTCAACAGTAGGCGATGTCATCATGAAATGGAAGACCCGGGGATCAACAACAGTTCAACAACGAACCGGTAGACCTAAGAAACTAACGGACAGAGACCGTCGAGTGCTTCGTCGTGTCACTCGCAGCAACCGGAAGTCCTCGGCGGAAAAAATTGCCACAGAGTTTCGAAACGCCTCTGCAAATGATGCCAGTACCATGACAATTCGTCGGGAACTGCACACGATGGGATTCCATGGCCGTGCTGCTGCCCACAAGCCCCACATCAGCAGGGTCAACGCCAAGCGACGTCTGGAGTGGTGCAAAGCCCACAGAAACTGGACAATGGACCAATGGAAATGTGTAATGTGGACAGACGAATCTCGCTACACACTCTGGCAATCCGATGGACGAGTTTGGGTTTGGCGCATACCTGGAGAACGCTTCTTACCTGAGTGCACAGAGCCCACAGTCAAGTTCGGAGGAGGAGGAGTCATGGTGTGGGGCTCATTTTCATGGTACGGACTGGGCCAGCTCGTTCCTGTGCAAGGAATCATGAACTCCGACCGTTATCTGTTCATAACTGTGCAATTTTTCGGAAACGGGCCATTTCTCTACCAACACGACAATGCTCCGTGCTACAAAGCGAGGCGTGTACAGCAGTGGTTTGCGGACTCAGGGGTCGAAGAAATGGGTTGGCCGGCACAAAGTCCCGACCTCAATCCTATAGAGAGTCTGTGGGATGAATTGGAAAGACGCTTGCGGGCCAGATGACATCGGCCAACTTCTGTACCTGAACTGATTCTCGCTCTTCGGGAGGAATGGAGGAACATTCCGGAAAGTACCTACCAACATTTGGTGGAAAGTCTTCCCCGAAGGGTGGAAGCTGTGATTCGGGCAAAGGGATGTGCAACGCCCTATTGATTTCCATGAAATCGTGGCTAGAGCGCAAACGTGCATGTGTCCGGATATTTGTGGTCATATAGTGTAAATACGTCTCTTAACACACATAGACGTTAAGAATCAAGACATTTCGCTCCATGACCCAGGAAGTTTCAGGGAGTTTTTTACAACATTCTAAGAGAATATTAGATATTTAAATAGGCAATATATTGTCATCAAACAAGTTTTACGATATTTTACTTTCTTATACCGGCTTATACCTGTATGGTGGTGTGCTCTTTTTTTACATGTCATGTGGATTTGCAGAGACAGAGAACGATATGCACGTGGATTAACCTAACCTAACCTAACTATGACAAGAGACAGAGAACGATAAATAGCAAGAAATATTTATTTTTATTTTTGGTTTGGAATAACAAAGAAATCAATAAATATGGCAAAGTCAATAAAGTCAATGCAGTGGAAGTTGTAGCTGGGTAACTAGCCCTAGGCTGATAGCTCTAAGTAATGGACTTCATTACTCGAGAGGATAAATAGAGTTCGCATGTAGTTTCACGTCGATCCGAATTCGAAGTGGTGGGGCAAATGTGGCGAGATGCCGAAGAAAGATGTCTTAGCCGGGAAACGAAATATGTGTAGAAGATTGTCGCTCGATGAGAAGGATTTAATTGGGCTCCCCAAGGAAGTACCACCCCACGGAATGCGAAGGCAATTCGACTTATAGAGATCCCAAAGTAGACGGCGCTGTTGAAAAGATTCACTTGAACCTCACAAGAAGAACTACCCCACGGTATGCGAAGGCAATTCCTCCTGTGGGCACACAAAAGCAAAAGACATTGTTGATACACATGGACGTCGATATATTACACTGAATAAGACCAGATAATATCCTTATGGCACCAGGAGGACGGAAAGCAATATAAATAAACTTTCAATAAGGAACTTTATATCATAGCACAATTGTACACTATTCATAGCCACTTATTATGAGTAGGCGCGTTGGGCCGATCTCATATTTTTAATATCACTGAAGTTGAACGCAATAAACATAACACCAAGCATTAAATAAATCACACGTTGAAATGCCGCTCTTGGCTCTTAAATCAATGACACTATTTTTATACAGTAATACAAAAGCACTCGTTACTTATAAAGTAGACACAACACACAAATATCGAAGCACAGAGATATGACTGCAGAATTAGCTCGAGTAGCGCTCACTATCTATTAAAAAGAAGCCGCTGACTCCGTCGCTACGTACTTTGCAAAATTCGTCTTCGTTCACTGAAGGTGCGTTGACCTTTAATAAAAAGTGAAGAACGTTGAGCAACAGTTCTGAATATTGGTATTAGAAAAACGTAATATTAAGTCCATCTAATATTACGCCTGGACAGCACTCTTAATTTGTCATCAATTAAGGGAAAGTACAATTATCAGGCTTAGTATGCTTTCGTTCGTTGACGTCGATCCTTGCAGGGAAGCGAAGCAACCCTTCCGACGTGCATTGAAGAGAAGTGTTTGTAAAATATCCAGCTCATGCGAGAAAAAGAGGACGACAGTCTTGGAATGATTCCTCCTGCGCCTCTATACAGGTAAGTTAAGATAGATAACGGAAACACTCCAAGAGCTTCGTCGTTTTCCGAAAGTTCATCGCCATCAGGCGAGAATAATGATTTAAATTCCTTCACTACGACAGTCTGAACTTGAATGCGGAATATCGTCAAATTCCTTAATCCATGTGTCTTGACATTAATCTCAAAGTTTATACGGGAAAAAGTCCTACCGTTAAATACGCATCCAGACATATTGTTTTCTCCGTTGACACAATGGGTGACAAGATGGCTTCCCTTCGCTAAGGAATATTCCGACGCCAGAGATGCGGCCTCCAAATATATTATGAGGTTTTCTAAGGCTTTCTCGAGCCTACCTTGCAGTTCCACTGGCACCCGTCGAAAATCCCTGCCCTCGGGCCCGTTGCTCGTTTCCGTCAACTCGTCTTGGTCGCCCCTCTCGCCGACCGCTGTTTCGAAGTCGTCGTCGTATGTCTCGCTCCTCCAGAAAACCTCTTTTGACGCCGCTCGTTACATTGACGCTCCATTGGGTTTGTTACGGACTCGTTTTGCTTGTCGAGCCCCGTAATTTGAGCGTTGAAATTCTTGAATATTATCCGGAGACGCTTTTTGCTTCCGTCTTCGTCGCGTCCATCTTTATTTTTCCTCTCTAAATTCGCTTGTCCGATGTGATTTCTTAGGGATAACATCACTTCCCGTTGACGCGTCCTCTACGTCATCCTCATCTTCTCCTCCTGTCCTTCGGGAGGACGATCTCTCTCGTTGAAATCCAGATGATATTACAGCTATTTAAATAACATCATCTCGTATTTCTAATTTTAAATATGGGTGTTTTATTGGGAAAAGTTTTATCAGATAATAAGTGTAGGCTCGTCTTGCATATTATTCTTTGAAATATTTTTCCAAATCCCGAACAACCTCTTAGTCCTTATATAATAAACATATAGTCTATTGGATTATAATAAGGATTATGTAATAAACATATAGTCTCTAAAACATAAGTCCAAAAATAACAAGCCACATATCCACAGGAAAATTTTAATCGTCATGAATGTACATTTTTTCAGCACGTGCCTATAGACTGTCATATCAATGAATTATGACAAGCACCCCTTCAAGGCACACGCATGGTTCGCTCCAACAACGATTACACATTGCAAAATTTGCATAACAGGCTGAGAAAGCTTTAAAAGACATCCAAAAAGGGTGCACGATCCTCAAGATGGGTAAACGTCCGGATTTAAAGGACATCCAAACAGGGGTGATAATAGGCTATCGCAGCAAGGGTGGCACCATATCCGAAACGGCGCGATTTGTGAACTGTTCACGGTCCGCTATAGTAAAGGTGTACAAAGAGTGGACAGCAGGGACAGAAATCGCGTCCCAACGCCTTCACTGTAAAGGGTCACTAGCCATCGACCAACGGGGTGAGCGGCGCCCACGACGACTCGTAAAAGGTGACAGGAGAGCCACAATCCATCAACTGACTACCAGTTTCAACAGTGGTGCCAACAGACGTGTATCCGACATTACCGTTGAACGCACCCTGCTACGGATGGGCCTGAAGAGTCGACGCATGATTGCTGCACCCATGTTGACCAGGGGTCGTTGTCAACGACGCCTAGACTTTGCACGCGAGCACCGCCATTGGACCACAGACGAGTGGGCTAAGGTCGGTTTCTCCGACGAGTCAAGGTTTTTGCTGCATAAGATTGATGGGCGATGGAGAGTGCGTCGAGAATGCCATAAAGGAGGCTATTGTGGGCCGGAAACAGGCTGGTGGGGATAGTGTGCATGTGTGGGGGATCTTCTGTTGGGAGCAGTTAGGTTCACTGATTCGTCTAGAGGGCAATTTGAATGCCTCTGGCTATCTGTCAATCATAGCGGACCAGGTGCATCCGTACATGCTCACGAAGTTCTCCCAATGTGATGGTGTGTTCGCGGAAGCAATGCACTCTGCCACAAGGCACGTCTCCTTCTGAATTAGTTTGAGGAACACTCTACTGTCTTTCGAGTGCTCCCTTCGCCTGCTAATTCGCCGGACATCAATCCAATCGAAGATATGTAAGAGCACCTTGTTCGCCATGTATGGCAGCTGGACCCTACACCTATGACTATCGAAGCTCTGTGAAAAGCGCTTCAAGCGGAATGGACTTCCATACCATCGGACACATACCGCGCATTTCTTGCGTCCATGCCACGACGCCTAGCAGCAGGTATAGCGGCGAAGGGTGGCTACTCCCATTACTAAGCGGGTGGTCATAATTCAGTAATATGACCACTTGATAGTATCCGGAATATCCACCTTTGGCGGCAAGCACAGCAGCTAGTCGACGTGGCAGAGAGTCCATAAGTGCTCGGATGGTGGTTGCAGGTATCTGGAACCCATTCAGCGATAAGTGCAACCCGTAATTCCATCACTGTACGTGGCGGAGGGTCCAGCTTGCGGACATGGCGATCGAGATGGTCCCGCAAATGTTCAATGGAGTTGAGTTCCGGGGCGTATGGTGGCCATGGGAGTAGCTCGAATTCATCCTCATGCTCCTCGAACCAGTCGTGGACAATTTTGGCAATATGGCAGGGAGCATTGCCCTGTTGAAAGGTGACATCACCCTGAGGAAACCCTGTCGACATGAAGGGGTGTATTTGGTCTGCGACGATCGTCAGGTAACGAACAGCATTCAGTGTACCCTCCATCTGTATCAGTGGACTCAGGCCGTACCACGAAAACATCCCCCAAACAGTCACACCTCCCCCACCAGCCTGTCGTCTGCCAACGATGGTGTCGGGATGCCTGTTCTCAGATGCTTCCCGGCGAATTCTCCATCGTCCGTCCACTCTATTCACCAGAAACCGCGACTCGTCAGAGAAAGCAACCCTTTGCCACTCGACCGAGGTCCAATGGCGATAGTCCATTGCGAATTGGAGGCGTTTTCGGCGATGCACAGGCGTCAACATGGATGCTGTTACCATACGCCTGCTCCGGAGCCCCAACCTCAAGAGGGATCGTTGCACTGTCTTAGTGCTGACACGCTTAGTGGCCCCACTGTTAATTTGCTGTGCCAGTTGCTCAACAGTGGCACGCCGATTGGTCTTGGCCAGGCGTCGTAACCGACGCACTCTTCTAGGATCGATGGCTCGTGGGGCCCCACAGTTACCTCTTCGGTTGCTCGAAACTGTCTGGTTCCTCTAGTCGCGGTACATCTTCACAAGGGCAACCCTAAAGCAGTTCACAAAGTTGGCCGTTTCTGAAATGCTGCCTCCCTTGCCCGATAGCCAATGATCATCCCCTTTTGGTTGTCCGACAGGTCACTTGCTCTGCCCATGCTGTGTTAACGAATGCTACTACACGTCTGCTGTTGTCAGTTTTTAATGATATGCAAGGATTTTTCATCTACATACCATGAGACGTTCCAACATGTTCGAGGAGAGGTGATCATATTAATGTGTCCCGACCCTGTAAATCCTACAGATTTTAAGGTTTCCTTTTTTATCCATCTTTCTAACAATTTTTTTTAAAACTTGTGTTTAAAATTTATGGAGGTCAATTGTTTTATTTACACTTGCTTCATTTTAAAATGTTTCAATTTATGTTTTACTTTTATTTGAAAAGTCTTTGGTGTTAGCAAATGACTTAATTTGGGTCCTTCTATTAAGCATAATAATTAAATAACTAATAATAAATTTAAAAAAATAAAGGGGATTTTTGTGTGGAATTGCCTGTATATGAAGGGAAAAACCTCTTACTGGAAAAAAAATCCGATATATGAAACGCCAGGTAATTTATATGATAAAAGGTCTTCCTTCCTAAACAGGCTACCTATAATGAAGATGACATTCCAAGACGAAGCTAAAGGATATGCTAAATATTAAATCAATATTACAGTTTCAACATTTAAAAATAATAAAATGCTTACTTTTGCTTACAGGAGTCGTTTTTCTGGGAAAAGGTGAAACATCACAGCAGGTTGTTTTATAGCCATTTCGTAAATAAAGACAACAAATATGATCTGGAAAACCTAAGTATGCGCAACTCTTCCTCTCGACGCAGCCTTCTCCTATGCAAACGGTGGGTGATGGCAAGTTTTCAATAGATGGACAAACTATATAAAATAATTATTTAGGGCATTCAGATTACCTTTTTTACATTTTAAGTTTAAGAGAACTGATGGTTTTTGAAATGGAATAGCTGACAAACGGTGAGTTATTCTTGTAGTATAGAAATTTACTTTGGTACATTCCTTTGTTTTGCGGACCGATCTTTTCGGATTGCGCATAATGACATTCATAATATGAACCGAATTTGATATTTTTGGAATTCAGAAACTTACTCGTGAATGGTTTCATCCTCACAGATCGGGCAATCTTTTTGAATGAATTCGTACACTTTGTAGTTGATCAAATTGTATGGTTGGACTTATCCAAAAGAAGGACAAATTGTCTAAATGCCTTTCAGGAGCATCGGTGGATCCATATAAAGCCAAGTAAACATACTTCAGACCATAGCTTACCACTATCAGCCTGCACGTTTATACGTGCGGGCAGGTGATTTGGCGGGCATCGTTGAACGTCCAAGGTCGACCTTGACTACACTAAACGTGCAGGCCTTTCAGAATGTCATTATGCGCATTCTGAGAAGACTGGTCCGCAAAACACAAGGTACCAATACAAATTCTTGACCTCACATATATTCTTCTGCAAGAATAACTCTAATAACTGTTACTGTTTGCCTGCTTTTCTGTATACCTTGTATGTGTAAAATACAGCCGTTGCTTACAATAAGCTTACTGTGGTTCTCCAACTTTTTCGATTCCCGAACCCTATTCACAAACTTTTTCGACTCGCCAACCCTTTTCACAAAGATCTGGGTTGTGTGAATCCCTGACTTATGAATATACACATCAGTGTGGCCAGTTCGATTTTATTGTAGAGTACAGTTTTAAAAATAGTGTATATTGGTGAGTGCATGTTTTCTACATTTTTTTTACTGTAGGGATAATTTGGTGGTCACTTTTTTCTGTCCGGAACGGAAGAAATTTTTATAATGCGATTCTATGGGAAATCGGGTTCGTTTTAAGTCTCTTTCGATTTACATCCGCCGTTCCGGAACGGATTACATACGTAAAACGGGGCCTACTATATTTGAAAAGTCTTCGATGTTAGCAAATGGCTTCATTTGAGTCCTTCTATTACAGAAATATAATTAAATAACTGATAATAAATTTTAAAAAAATAAGAGAGACTTTTGTGTGGAATTGCCTGTATATGAAGGAAAAACCTCTTACCGGAAAAAAAAATCAGATATATGAAACACCGGGTAATTTCTATGATAAAAGGTCTTCCTTCTTATACAGGCTACACACAGGGTGATTACAAAAGTCTGGGGGGGGGGGGGGGGGGGGGGGGG
>JAHWFO010094185.1:2120454-2130670 GCA_023313115.1 Rhysida immarginata
TTTTATTTTTTGAACCGAAGCAGATATGTCAATTTTGATGAATCCAATGAATAGGAAGTTGTGGATGGCCTATCCCATGGTGCACTTTTCATCATCCCAAATATGCAAATTAGGACATATTCAAAATTTATCTCAAAAACCGTAATAGAGGAAAAAACCCAATTGCAAACTTGTTCAGCATAAAAATACAAACCAAACAAAAAAAAAATCATCCAAATCGGACCAACCAATCACCCAGAATCACGTGGTGAACTGTTTGTAGCTTACAAACAGTCACACTACACAAACAAGTTACTTCAAACAGTTTAAAAAAAAAGTTAATCAACAGAATGCTCGATGTGACGACCGTGGACACCATAACACAATTGGGCACGGAACCTAACTGACGCCAAAACATCGGCAAGCATGGCTGGTGTCACTCCTCGGCACACTTCCTGGATTCGTTGAACCAGATCCTCCTGTGAGGCGGGCTGCGTAGCATAAACCTTGCCCTTCAGGTATCCCCACAAGAAAACGTCAAGCGGTGTAAAATCAGGGGAGCGGGGTGGCCAATGAACTGGTCCTCCTCGGCCAATCCATTGTTGTCCAATCCGTAATGTGGAAGAGCTCCATCATGCTGAAACCACGTGCGCTGATTTGAGTCCAATGGCAAATTGTCAATGAAGTCTGTGACTACGACGTTGAGAATTTCAGCCCGCTAGCGTTCTGCTGTCAGTGTTCCATCTTAAAAATACGGTCCAACCACAGTGTCATTGTACAATCCACACCACACATTGATTCTCCATTTCACTTGATGAGTTGCTTCTCGCAGACATCGTGGGTTTTCGTCTGCCCAATGGTTGTGCCTGTTGATAACTCCTTCCCTGGTGAACTGGGCATCATCTGTCCACAACACCTCATGAATGAAGTTTGGATTGTCATCCAGGCAGGTAAGTAACCAGTTGCAGAAGGCGGCTCTAGCAACATAATCCAATGGCAGTAACTCCTGGTGACAATGAATATGGTATGGGTGAAAATGACGTGCGTGTAGAATGTTGAGAACAGTTCTGATGGCACCCAACATCTGCAACAATTGCTCTGCTGCTTGTGTGGGGATTTGCAGCAACTGCAGCACTTTGTTGTATCCTCGTCGCCTTGTGCCCTTGGTCGTCCTCGTTCTGCATTAACATTCCCTGTAGTCTCGAATCTTTGAATAATGTAACCCATTGTTTGACGAGATGGATGGCGTTCGTTAGGGTATCTGTCTCGATACAACCTAACTGCAGCATGTAGGTTTCTCCCTGCCTCTCCGAAGCCGAAGACCATGTTGACGATTTCCGGAACAGTGTAGCTTGCCATCCTGGAATTGTTCTGTATTCTGTGTGCTGAAACATGCCTTTTATTTGCTTTTCCGCATGAAAGTTAATGTGAGTATGATAATTTATGTTAAATTTTTGATTTGCATGCTTTACATGGTGGAAATATCAACATTCAGTTTTCCTTGTACAGTGTGACTGTTTGTAAGCTACAAACAGTTCACCACGTGATTGTGGATGATTGATTGGTCCGATTCGGATGGGTTTTTTTTGTTTTGTTTTTGTTTTTTTAATGCTGAACAAGTTTGCAATTGGGTTCATTTCTCTATCCCTTACGGTTTTTGAGATAAATTTTGAATGTGTCCTAATTTGCATATTTGGGATGATGAAAAGTGCACCATGGGATAGGCCACCCACAACTTCCTATTCATTGGATTCATCAAAATTGACATATCTGCTTCGGTTCAAAAAATAAAAGGGGGGTTCAGACTTTTGTATTTACCCTGTATAATAAAGATGACATTGCAAGACGAACCTAAAGGATGTGCTAAATATAAAATCAATAGTACAGTTTCAAAATATAAAAAAATAAAATGCTTACTTTTGCTTACGGTCGTTCTTCTGGGAAAAGGTGAAACATCACAGCAGGTTGTTTTATAGTCATTTCGTAAATAAAGACAACAAATATGATCTGGAAAACCTAAGTATGCGCAACTCCTCCCCTCTACGCAGCCTTCTCCTATGCAAACGGTGGGCGATGGCAAATTTTCAACAGGTGGACAAACTATATAAAATAATTATTTAAGGCATTTAGATTACCTTCTTTACATTTTGTGTAAGAGAACTGATGGCTTTTGAAATGGAATAGCAGGAAAACATTGAGTTACTCTTGTAGTTTAGAAATTTGCTTTGGTACATTCCCTTTTGTTTTTTGGACCGATCTTTTCGGATTGCGTATAATGAAACTCATAACATGAACCGAATGTAGAGAAGTATTGGCAATGGAATAAAGGGGTGGGGGGAAGACTGATTTGATATTTTGGGATTCAGAAACTTACTCGTGAATGGGTTCATCCTCACAGATCGGCCATTCGTACACTTGTATTTGATCAAATTTTTTTTCGAAAAATTCTATGATATGTTTTAGTGTATATAAATCAGGCATTTCCATACCCGTAAACCAAGGCACGTACTTTATGTCAATTTTGAGTATATAAACAAGGTCTCCTTCCCTAAATGCCGGCCAGGTGGCCGAGAGGGCTAGGGCGTAGGCTTTCTAGTTCTCGAGTCCGCCTGCCTGCGGGTTCGAATCCCGCCGTGGGCATGGATATTTGTGTTTGTCCCGGGCTGCGTACAGATATAACTTATATAAAAGGCGCAAAATGACCTAAGTAGTCGACGCCTTAATTTCTAGACCCCTCCCCCCTTCCCTAAATACTGGAAGTTGTAATTACTGTTGTTTGCTTGTTGGTTTTCGTCTTCCCTTTCTTTGACTATCACCGATCTTCTTTTTCTACTGCATATAGTGGATGACCACTTGTGTTTGTTGAGGAAGGTGAATTCATAGGAGAATATGAAGTGCCTCCCTCAACGGTAAATGATCCCATCTTGAAATGGAAATGCATTGGAGCAGTAGGAGTTCAAAAATGACCAAGCAGACAGCGTATTCTGACGGAAAGGGATCAGCCAGCTCTATATCGTATTGTATACAGTAATTGCTTTTTCTCAGCCCAAGAAATCACCACTGAGTTTCAAAATTCATCTGGGGCCGTTGTCAGCACTAAAACTATTTATAGGGAATTGAACAAGATGGGATTCTACGGTCATGCTGCAGCGCTTAAGCCAAACATCACCAAGGTGAATGCCCGACGTCGTATGGCGTGGTGTAAAGCTCTCACCGCAGTTAAGCTCTGGATCAGTGAAACGTGTTCTCTAGGAGGATGATTCAGACCGTAGAAATTTTGATTATGGAGGAGTAATCTGAGAAAATAAACCATGAACCAAAAATAGATGGTTCCAATTAAATTGAAGTCATTTTTTCCGGAATTTGAAGGGCCGCCATTTTTAAGTCCGGGCACTTTGGAGTGCTAGATCGACAGATTCTCACTTCCCACAGGAAAAAATTGAAATGATACAGATAACTGAATTAGATATTTCCGGTTAAACCTAACGAGGTTGGCTTTCGGTCTATTACGTACATTTTGAAAAGATTGGTTCGCAAAACATAAGGACACGTACCAAAACTAATTCCCGTCTCATACATTGATCTTTTGCAAGAATAACTTCAATAACTGTTACTGATTTGCTTGCTTTTCCATTTTAAAAATCCGTTAGTCCTTTTCAAGCCATCCTGTAAGTGTTTGAAAACAGAAATTGCTAACAATAATCCTAACATCAATTGAATTGCTGAATAAATTTTAACTTGTTTGTTTTCTTTTTATAAAAAAGGGAAATCAGTCGTTCTTTATAATTTTTTAGTCGCTGAACACCAAACTCACATTTAAAATACTCCTAGCTCAAACTTCCAAGTAAATTTGAAGTAAACTTCCACAAAAAAATAAAGACGCGTGGATTCCGTCCCGCAAAGAGGTTGCGGGCAGATTTCTCATACCTAGACAATCTAGTTATTTGGCGAATCCGCACATGCTGTAGCCAATCAGAGTCGGGTTAGCTTTACACACGTTTGTGGAAAATTTGAACACATTTCGTTCCAGCACTACATTCACAAACTTTTTCGACTCGCCAACCCTTTTCACAAAGATCTGGGTTGTGTGAATCACTGACTTATAAATATACACATCAGTGTGGGCAGTTGGCATTTTTTTCATGCGCTTGTCCTTTGTTGGGCATTGTTAATAAAAATTAAAAAATGCACAAAACAATAAAAACAAGGATACGCGCTTTAAAAAAAAAATGCCAAACTGGCCACACGGATACACATACACTACTCCATCAAAAGCCATGGGACAACCCTGATTTGCATGAAAATGGTACATTCTTTTGCAATTTCACTGTTGGCATTCTTCCCAGCACTACATTACAGAGAGTATGCTATTATGAGACGATGCTTGCGTGAATGCTGTCAGAATGTTTCAAAGAAAAGGGCTTTCAGACTTTCAGAGAGGTACAATTATTGTTTGCCATCTCGCAGGCAAAACTGTTAGAGAGACGTCAACCATCCTAAACATCCCAAAAACGACCGTTCACAACGTCATCTGGGCATGGAAAGAGAAAGGCACCACAAGTATTCCGCCTAGGACTGGAAGACCCAAGATCATGTCGGCCACAGACCAAAGGCTCTTCTTAAAGTGGTCACTGAAAACCGTCACACATCGCTTGATGGAATGACAAGATCGTGCATAGAGTCGACGGGAATAACTGTCAGCACCCTGACTGTTCGCACAAAAAATGCATGCAATGTGTTTTTATGGCAGAGCGGCAGCTCACAAACCTCACATCAGCACCAGCAACGCAGCGAGGAGATTAAAATGGTGCAATGGCGAATGGTTGAATGGAGTGATGAGTCTCGCTACATCATTTGGCAATCGGATGGACGGGTTTTGTTATAGCGAACGCCCGGCGAACGTTATCTGCCAAACTGTGTTGTGCCTACGGTGTAGTTCGGCGGAGGGTCGGTGATGGTGTGGGGGTGCTTTTCATGGTATGAGTTGGATGCAATCGTTTCTGTGGACGGACATCTAAACGCAGAGCGTTACCAAGACATTCTGGACAACGCAGCACTCCCATCTCTCTAGCAGCACTTTGGCAATGGGCCTTTTCTCTTTCAGCACGATAACGCACCTTGCCATAAAGCAAGGGCTGTAGGCACATGGTTTGATGAAAAGGGGGTTCGAGAACTTGACTGGCCTGCACAGAGCCCCGATCTGAAGTCCATCGAACATCTGTGGGACGTGTTGGAACGTCGATTGCGCGCATGTGCGGAACGCCCGAAATCCGTCACCGAACTGTCCAAGACACTTATGGCAGAATGGCGAAAATTACCTGTCAAAACGTATCAAAAACTTGTGGACAGTATGCCCCAGAGAGTAGAAGCTGTGATAGCAGCAAAACGTGGACCAACAAGATACTAAAATTTGTATATTTTTGAGTGTTTCTATTAAAATGATGGTGTCCGATGACTTTTGATAGGGTAGTGTACATGCAAACAGTAGTAGGAATCCGCCATTACGGAAAATTTTTGGCAAACCCCAGTTCGGGAAAAACTGCTCTAAAACATAAGTAAAAGCCAAGAAATAATAAGCTAGAAATCCACAGGAAAATTTTAATCGTTATGAATATACAGTTCATTCCAAAAGCGTTTTCATTTGCTTGGCAGGAGTTGAGCTAAGCGAAGTTGATCGGTTATAAAGTCTCATAGTTTGAACGATCATCGTAGAAGCTTAAAATGGACTTGGCCATCCAGAGTGGAAATAGGGATGAGGTTTATGACTGGTGTGGGCGAATTACATTACTTTTAACTGAAAAGATTAATCGCTGCTTTTTATTTCAGTAAGATAGACTTTGCAGATGAAATATTTAACGCGCTTATTAAAAACAAAGCAATAAATATTTAATTATATCTCAAGAATGTTCGATGAGGATTTATCCTAGGTAAAACCTCAGATGTTTAAATTATTGATGAAAATAGGAACGAAAACTCCACAGGCTGAATTCGAACCGGGAACCTTCGAAGAGCTGAAGTTTCCCGGTTCGAATCCCAGCTGTGGGATTTATTTCCTATTTTCATCAATAAATATTTAGTTTATTTATTTATTTATTTTTTTGCATTTCGAACATTGATATTTTTACTTATTACTTTTTGTAGTATTTGATACCGAAATTGTTCATGACGCCATATATTATGCTTATATTTTATAAGACAAGATTAAACAGAGTTTAAAAAAAACCGACTTTAATGAAACTTTCACTATCGCCTAGCTACACCATATTGCCATTAATGACCCGGCACTTTCGATTTTAGACGTTTTGTCGAATATCTAGAAAAATACTTGACGAATTCTCCTGAAATTTTAGGGATGTAAGAAGGTTTTCTCCCGAAAGCAAATAGGGGACCAGCAAAGAAGTGAACCATAAAAATAATGTTTGGAATCACCCTGTAAAAGATAATGCTTGAAATGCATTGTAGCTGTAGCATATTGCATTGGGTTGAAAATCTTGCGTGTTATAAACAAAAAACTTACGAAAACATTTCGACCTTTTTAAAGAAACCTTTATATTTCTATGAATATACGTGCTATTCTTATACAAATGAACACAGAACGGTAAAACAAGCCTCTTAAGCATTTGCTACAGGGTGATTCCAAACATTATTTTTTTGGTACACTTCTTTGCATGTTCCCTATTTGCCTTCGGGAGAAAACCTTCGCTGAAATATATGAGGTGTAACATCCTTTTTACACCCCTGAAATTTCAGGATAATTCATCAAGTATTTTTCTAGATATTCGACAAAACGTCTAAAATATAAAGTGTCCGGTCATTAATGGCAATGTGGTGTATATCACCTAGCTATATCAGTCCATATCTTGAAAACTACTGAACCGATTTTGATGAAACTTGGATTTATCCTTAAGTTGAAAAATACTTAATCCAATAAAAGAAGTATTATTGCAATTAGAATTCTAGATCCTGAGAAATCCGTGGACAAACATGCATACATACACACTTTTATGAAATTTGGCATACTTGTTTAGAAGCCCACATAGACTAACATATATGAATATTGTGCAATTCCAACAATATTACAAACATACATATCGAATTAATAACCTTTTTTTTGAAGTCTGTTAACAAGATTAAACAAAGTATAAAAAAAACGACTTTAATGTAACTTTCACTATCGCCTAGCTATATCAGTCCATATCTTGAAAACTACTGAACCGATTTTGATGAAACTGGGATTTATCCTTAAGTTGAAAGATACTTAATCCAATAAAAAAAGAATTATTCCAATTCGATTTCTAGTTTCTGAGAAACACGTGGACAAACATACATACTGTAACGTGCTTAAATGAGGCACGTACAGCTAGGGCGGAAATGAAAGGGACTCAGAAGGTAACTTAAATCGTACGAGCAAAAAACAAAAGTAGATTAGAAAAATTAATTCCCCAAAACCCACAGAGAAAAGAAAAAAATGATAATTTGGTGAAGGACCCTCCCACGAGGAACTCTGACTAAAGGCAGAGAAATAAAAGAGGGAGAAGTCCAAGCAATAATTGAAAATTTATTACAGATTTAAAAAAAAAAGATTACTCCATTACAGATAACCACAAAAAATAATAAAGAAAACATTCAAAAAAAATAAAAATAAAACAATAACAATCTTTAATCTTGACAGGAAGTTGAGCTGTGTGTGACTAAGAGAAATCAGCCAATCGGTCACAAGGCGGGGGACGAACTGGTACGTCCAAAAAATGTAGGTGGTCTCAGGAGGCAATCTTGCTTGGAAATAAAATCGGGAAAAAAAATTCTCTGCAGCGGAATTTACGCTAAAGAGATAAAAAAAACAACTTCAAAGAAAAACAAGAATCATAAAAAAAGCATACAAATACGAATGAATTCTCAAGAGTTAAATAAAACAAAAGGAAATTATAAAATTAAATAAACTTGTACCTTACTAGAAAAACTCGAAGATTAAAGGCTATGAAAAATAACAAGGGACACGACGACAGGTTCACAGGAAAACACTAGAAAACTAGAAAGGGAAAGAAAACAGAAGACACACAAACAAAGGAGAAACAGACGATGGCTCGGAGAATGTGGGATAAAACATTAAGGAAGCACGGGCAACTAAAAAAAAAATATTTTATTTATTTACAAAGAATAAAAAAGCGAAATAAAGAGAATAAGCAGCAAAAGTTAACTATGGCAGTTATAACCTGAATTACAAAAGAAGACTAAAACATTGGGTAAACTAGTTCCCATTGCGTAACGTGAAATTAACCTAAATTTTGTTTATGTTCGCCGAAGAGAAGTCCAAAGGTAGCGGACGGACGGACGAACGGTAAACTGGAGGACTGAAGCCGAGTACGCTACTGCAACCATTAAGTCGATGACCGGGTCCAGAATGAAGTACACTGAGAAATTGAGCCAACGGCACGTCGAGGACTTAGACGACACCATCGCTCAAAACTTCAGCAAGCAACGTAGATATAAAGAGTCACTCACCGGACGAAATCTCCGGAATCATGCCGCAGTCTTGAAGAAGTCGAACGAAGGAAAAGGAGTCCGGCGTAGAAATAAGAATCTAAACAGCATGATGAGAGACATTGGCGATAACTGAAATTCCGACCCGAGCGGACATAATTCAGCAGCTAAAGCCTGGCGGATGCCCACAAAAAAAACATCAAGAATGTTAAAGCCAGAAAACTAGGCTTAAGATAACAAAATTAACACCGAAGAACTGCATCACTGATGCTAAAATTTCCGACCAACATCGCCACGACAAAGTAACGGGCCGCAATCCGGGTGAAATAAACGGCACCCAAGGGTCTCCATCATAACCCAGACTAGAAGTCAGGAGCTACCGAACTCCTGCTGTTGAAGAATAAAAATTCAGATTGATTAAAAGATCACATTTTTTACACCGAAAAAAAAAAACAAAAACAAAGCCCGAGCAAAAAAAAAATCAGAAAGACACGAGCGCGAACCAGAAGAGATGAAGCAATAACAGGATAAGCGTGCGAATAAGATAAAAGACTACAAAACGATTAATTGCTGCCAACTAAAACAAGAATGATTTTACCACCAAAGCGGATAAAGGGAGCACATTTTCTACAAAACCAATTGCCACTATCATTATTTACTCGTTATATTCACTCATGGCACGTTGTTACGAGTTGTTTGATATATTACATGACATATGTTAACATTTAAAGTTCCAATGGTACCATATGGTATCATAGAGCACAATTGGGGCACGCGCTAGTAAACCAATAACCATTATCATTATTTACACGTGGTCTTCACTCATGGCAGGTTAATACCAGTTGTTTGATATATTATATGCCATATCTTAGCATTAAAATTTCCAATAGTACCATTTGGTATCATAGGGCACCAATAGGGCACGTGCTAGTAAACCAATAACCATTATCATTATTTTCACGTGATATTCACTCATGGCACCTTGTTACGAGTCGTTTGATATATAACAAGCCATATCTTAGCATTGAAAGTTCCAATGGTACCATATGGTTTCATAGGGCACTATTAGGGCACGTGCTAGTAAACCAATAACCATTATCATTATTTTCTCATGATATTCACTCATTACATGTTGTTACGAGAGGTTTGATATATTACATGCCATGTTTTAGAATTGAAAGTTCCAATGGTACCATATGCCATAGGGCACCATTAGGGCACGTGCTACTAAAATGTTAACCATTATCATTATTTTCTCGTGATAGTCACTCGTGGCACGTTGTTACGAGTCGTTTGATATATTACATGCCATATCTTAGCATTGAAAGTTCCAAGGTTACCATTTGGTACCATAGGGCACCATTAGGGCACGTGCTACTAAACCAATAACTATTATCATTATTTACACGAGATATTCTCTCATGGCACGTTATTACGAGTCGTTTGATCTATTACATGCCATATCTTAGCATTGAAATTTCCAATGGTACCTTATGGTTTCCTAGGGCACCATTAGGGCACGTGCTAGTAAACCAATAATCATTATCATTATTTTCTCGTGATATTCACTCATGGCACCTTGTTACGAGTCATTTGATCTATTACATGCCATATCTTAGCATTGAAATTTCCAATGGTACCATATGGTATCATAGGGCACCATTAGGGCACGTGCTACTAATCCAAAAACAATTATCATTATTATCTCATGATATTCACTCATTACATGTTGTTACGAGTCGTTTGATATATTACA
>JAHWFO010094185.1:2130680-2147663 GCA_023313115.1 Rhysida immarginata
AACGCAATGAATTGTGGGATTGTCTACAGACGGACGGACGGACGGACAGCTGGACAAACCGATCACATAAGCACATTTCTATATATAGAAAATGTGCTAAAAATTCTAAAAAAAAATTGAATTAGCAAAACTCAAAAACAAAGAAAGACACTACTCCAAGTAAATCCAGTAATAAAGCTTAAAAAAAATTAATACACCAACAAAAATAAAATAAGATCCGCGATACTTAGAAGCAAAAATAAGAAAGGATTAACACTAAGACGAAGGCACACGGGCCTTAACGCGACAACAACACATAGTTAAGGAAAAATTTTTAGGAGCGTTACAATACATACATACACACACTTATGAAATTTGACATATTTGTTTAGAAGCCCACATAGACGAACATATATGAATATCGTGCAATTCCAACAATATTACAAACATACGCATCGAATTGATAACCTCCTTTTTTTTGAAGTCGGTTAAAAATGAAAGCCATTACGATATACAGTATAGTAAATAGCATATTGTATACTGCATAAATATATGCTTTCTTCATATCGTCGTTGTCAAACAAATATCTACTATGTGCCAAAAGTAAACTTTCGAGGTATTGAAAAAAAAGTTCTGTAAAATTTTGTATGAAGGTGAATATTTTGTACAGAGTGGTCTTGGTTCGTCGTATAGTGGTTATAAACACATAGCAGTTCTTTTATATGCAAGTTTGGTTCGGTAACTATTGATTTTAACTCGTTGTAAGGATCAAAATATTGAAATCTCAAAAAAATGCACATAACAGATATTGGTTTGGCAACGACGATAAATAAGATACTGTATTGTTATATATTATTTTTTTCCCGTCATGAATGAGAATACAACTTTTTTTTTGCCAATACGTTATTTTGTTAAGCATAAACCAGAAGATACTGCATTACATTTTGAAATACCATAACAGATGTATACTTTATATATTATTATTTTGTTAAATCTGAAGCAAACTTAAAGTTAATTTTCTACTACTGATTATTTCATGAACAACATATAATGATTTAATTCGTGTATTCGTTATTTTATTGTTGAGCGTGCTTTGCCAATTTATCGCTTACTTCTTCATGTAGTTTTCACGTTATTATAATGTATTTCTGCTAAAATAATAATAATATATATTGATATATTAATAATACAGAAAAACTTTCCTAATTAAAGCTCAAAATCAGATTTCAATTAAAACAGTTTGACGGTACTCATTATGCCTACCTATTCCTGTTATTAAGGAACAATAAAATGAGATCGCCCAACGTGATTCGGACTCGACTTCTTAATTGGACTGATTAATCTCACTAGTTTAATGTATTGCAAGGAAGCAGGACGTCATTCACTTAAGTGACATAGCCAACTAAAAATACGGGCCCCGGCGTGGAATTGTCACGTGGTCTCCGTAGGCTGGCCTCGCTTTCAGTTTATTACTGTTCCCCATGCTTTCTCTATGGGGATTGAGCCTTTCACGCGTCGGTGGATACATATTTTTGAAGGTAAGACAGAGTTTATTTTACATAAATTTATTCCTTAAACGCTAGTTGTTATTATGTATATGTTTTAATGCTTGGATTTTTATGAAATTCGTGAAAATATAGCCCAAATTGATAACTGCTTCCATGCCAGGAGGTTGAATGAATGAATTAGATTTATTGTAGGTTTTTTTTTTTTTTTTTTTTTTTTTTTTTTTGTTTTTTAGAAATAACATTCAGTCCATTTTTATTTTTACTGAATTCTAAGAATAAACATAGTTTTTTTTAAAGGATATTGCATAAATAAATTATGATATTTCTATCATTTTGCAGTTACCGGTAAATAAAACAATGCCGCATGTTTCATTTTGACTAGGATAGTATTCCTTGTATTTCTTAATTCGGAGATGTTAGTATTTCCACGCTATATTTTAATTAAATGAAAATAACTTTCCGTTTAAAATTCTTGTGTAATTCAAGTTATATTTTGTTCTTTTTAACTACATTTCTTTTCGGACATGTTATGATTTTCACAGACCGGTTTCAGCTATGGAGCCATAACTTGTTTTGTTTCAATATTTACAGTTGTTTTGATGACTATGAATGGATGAATTAGATTTCTTGTAGATTATTTTTCGAAATAAAATTTAGTCAATTTTTATTTTTATGAATTCTAAGAATAAACATATTTATTTATGCAATATCCTGATAATGATAATGTTTCTATCATTTTGCAGTTATCGGTAAATAAAACAATGCCGCGTGCTTTATTTTGACTAGGCTAGCATTCCTTATTTTGAAGATATTTACCTTCATATTCATTTATAATTCAAGTAATATTTTGTTCTTTTAACTACAGAACATTTCTTTCCGGAAATGTTATGACTTTAACAGACTGGTTTCGACTATGGAGCCATAATATTGGTCTCATAGTTTATATTAACGATATATCAAGATATATTGTCTATTATTATAAAGATGTTCCAGAGCGTTGATAATGTTCTAATATTTAGTAAATATTATTTACAGTTGTTTTGAGATAATTTTCCTGAATAACCGAGTTTTTGTAAACTGCGCTTATAAAAGTAACTTTCAATTCCCCGACGGTGCTGTAACTTGATATATAACATGACCCTACTTTTCTATAGTGTATAATTGATGAATAAAACCTTTTTAATTTCATATTTTCTAGTGCCTCAATATGCCCAGAAAATGCAGTGTTTACGGTTGCAATTCAAATTACGATTCACAAATCAGAGCCAGCTAGAATAAAATGGCAACAAAACTTAAGTTGTATAAAAAGGGAAGATTTGAACGGAAGAATGTTTTTGCAATATATTAATAGTGAAAAAACTGAAAATATTATATTACTTGATTCTAAAATTTTGTTAAATAATTTTACTAAAGTTATTAATGATAAACGCTGTGATGCTAAAAATTATAAAAGAAAAATAAGAAAACTTGGGAGCTGAAGAAATAAGGAATTTGTAATTTTTCTGTATTGTTTTCTTTGATATTACTTTGAAGTTTAATAAAATATTTATTTAATTTTCAATTTATCTTTTTTTATTTTTTTTATTTTTACACTATAATTTTTTTAGTTTGCAAATAAATTGTTAAATCATAGCCACTTAAATTTAAAATGATAAACAAATCTTATAATCAAGTTTAAAAAAAAAGCAAGATCTCATAATCTTTTATGATTTTAAAAGCAGTGTTTTATCGTAATCTCATAATCTTTAGTTAATTATAAAAGTTAAAAAGTTTGTTTAACTTTAATATATGTACTAAACTGTTCCTAATAAACATTCCGAGTTTTTGAAACTACCAGCCCACGGGTATGACGTCATCGCTTTGACCTTGGATCGCGCCGGGGCCCGTATTTTTAGTTGGCTATGCTTAAGTGAAAACGCTTTTGGAATGAAAATTTCATTATGAAATGTACAGTCGACCGTCGAGAAGTAGACCCCTGAAGCTGCCAGCCCATTGATAGAAATAGGGGTGAAAGGGTTTCTGATGTGTCAAGATGCACGCGACTGAAGGAGAAAAAAAAAAAACAACTGATAGGAAATGAAGCACGTGACAAAGATTTTTTTAGAGCAAATTGTAGCATCATTCTAAGAAGCAGGCTGACAGTAAAAGGCGATTCAAAACGTTTATATCTGTTAAATCTTCTGAACTGTAATTATAATACCGTATAAAAAATGTATATAAAATTTTTTTCTACATATTTCATTATATAATAATAATAATAATAATAATTAATAATTAATAAAATACATAAAAATATAACCAGCATAAATAAAAATTGCAGTCGAGTCCTCTTATAAGAGCTTCGGATAAGAGTAGTCCAGATTTCTGAGCCATTTCTCATGTTCTCTAATATTTCCCCTATATTTTCATTAAGAAAGTCTGGATATTAGAGCTCCGGAAAAAAGATCAGTCCGCTTATAATGTTATTTTTCTCCCTGTATATTAACTAGCTAGCTTATGAGCTTATTCCAACCCAATGAGGATCTTAATTTATTGAATTTATTATTTATTTAATTGAAATGAAAATGAAATTATTTTATTATTTATTATTATTATTTTGAAATTATTTAATTTAATTATTTAATTTTGAAATTATTATTATATTATTATTTATTATTTTTTTAATTGAAACAAGTTTTAAGACATGAAAATAATAGCAAATAATTGAATATGATGACTTTCACTTTTTAAGTCTACAGTAATAATTTTGGGTCTCCTGGCGTTTTGGTTTCAGATGTTGTCCAATTCCGAATTTGTAAATGCCTTTCTTAAAATTCGAACTGCTCGAGATTGAATTTTGAATTGATTTTGAAGATCAGTTTTTCAAATAGTTGTTGGAAAATGATGGAAACTAATCTTTTGGATAACCGGACAGTTTTGAAAGTGCTGAAAAGGACTGCTAAGAAGTAGGGGAGCGTCAAAAGTGAGTCGGAATCTTCTGCTTCCCAAGTATCCGAGTATTCCTAGTCTGCACTGCCAAGCTGAATCACTAAACGTTCGACCTCTGTTTCGATCAAGCCATAGAATAATCATTATGCACAAACAAATAGAATAAGCAGATCTTAAATATCTCATTATGCACAAAGAATAAGAAATAAGTTAATTAAAGATATAAAATCGAAATAGCTTTAAACAAAATTTCTCTAAAAGTATAAAACTGAGACATAAAGTGTCAGCGGGTAAAATAATCAGTTTTTAAAGCTCTTTCTAACAATATAATATTAACATAACATTTGCAGAGTTTTTCAGTAGTCACAAGGTAACGTCATAAAATGATCAAGGTGGGATTTTCTTTCTATAAATCTTCAGTTTATTTAATTCAAAATAATGATTGAATATTGTCTCATTACAACAAACCCTGGATGGCTTCTTTGTTGGCTTCAGATGCTTTCTATGCGCAGAAGTACCAATTTTGCTCTTACAAAAAATGCTTTGCTTTTTAATATATAGTAGAGAATATTAAATGATTTGAACAAAGGAGGATTTTTGTAAAAGTAACGGTGGTATGAATTACTGTATATTTTATTAAAAACTAAAATATAGAATAAAGCATGACATGCCAATTAACATGAAGAGTTTTTTAAACCCTCAAATAAACAGATCAAATTGCAGACTTGGATGAAAAAGTTTTAATCTATTTATGGTGTTCTTTACATACACCTTTTAAAACTTAAACGAAATCAAAAACGCGATAATAAACAACAAAAAAAATATCTATCCATATCGGATTCAAATTCTGCCATTCGAGGCAGTAGGCAGAGACTTCAACGATATTGCTGGCAGCCGCTATCGCTTATTATTGTCAGGAAGGAGCACGCGACAAGAACATCCTAAGCGTATACCTGCTACCCTGCTTTCATTGAGAAGGGACAGGTCCATTCTCATCTGCCTTGACTCTCAGTACAAGTACTTGATTTTGCAACCGATCAACATCCAGAAAGCTCAGCCCCTACGGAGCAGGTAAAAACCTTTTTGCACCCAACTGTACAATTCGGCAGCCAAGCTGCCTTCTTCAGCATGTGCCTATATAAGCATAACTTCTATATAAATACCTACAGATTTTAAGGTTTCCTTTTTTATCTAGTCTCTCTAACGATTTATTAAAATTTGTGTGTATAAAATTTAAGAAGGTCAATGATTTTATTTACACATGCTTCATTTTAAAATGTTTCAATTTATATTAATGTTTTACTTTTATTTGAAGTCTTCGATGTTAGCAAATGGCTTACCGTATTTTGATTCCTAGTAAATTTTAAAAAATAAAAGGGACTTTTGTATGGAATTGCCTGTATATGAAGGGAAAACCTCTTATCGGAAAAAAAATCCGATATATGAAACGCCGTGTAATTTCAATGATAAAAGGTCTTCCTTCCTATACAGGCTACCTATATTGAAGATGACATTACAAGACGAAGCTAAAGGATATGCTAAATATTATATCAACATTACAGTTTCAAGATTTAAAAAAAAAACAAAATGCTTACTTTTGCTTACGGGGGTCGTTCTTCTGGGAAAAGGTGGAACATCACAGCAGGTTATTTTATAGCCATTTCGTAAATAAAGACAACAAATATGATCTGGAAAACCTAAGTATGCGCAGCTCTTCCCCTCCATGCAGCCTTCTCCTATGCAAACGGTGGGTGATGCCAAGTTTTCAATAGATGGACAACCTGTATAAAATAATAATTTAGTCCATTAAGATTACCTTCTTTAAATTTTAAGTGTCTAAAAGGACTGACGATTTTTGAATAGAAATAGCAGGCAAACGGTGAGTTATTCTTGTAGGTTAGAAAATTTGCTTTGGTACGAGAAATTCGTTCTCGGATTGTGCATAATGACATTCATATCATGAATAGAATGTAGAGAAGTATTGGCAATGGAATCAAGGGGTTGGGGGGAGGGAACTCATTTGTTATTTTGGGATTCAGAAACTTACTCGTGAATGGGTTCATCCTCACAGATCTGGCACTCCTCTTGAATGAATTCGTACACTTGTATTTGATCAAATTGTCATCTGAACAGTTTTCAGTGTTTATATATCAGGCATTTCTATCTATTGATCAAGAAATGAAATACCATACAAAATGCCGTAAACTGAAACACTTACTAGATTTCAACTTTGAGGATATTAGCAACGCCTCTTTCCCTAAATATGGGGAGTTGTAATTAATTTCGTTTGCTTGTTTGCTTACGTTTTTCCTTTCTTTGATAATCATCAATCTGATTTTCCTATTGTATATTGCGGATGACCTCTTGAGGTAGTCAGGCTTCTTGCCTTCTCAGTGTATTTCCTCAGGTGGTGTTGAGGTAGATGAATTCAAGGAGAAAATGAAGTGCCTCCCTGAGCGGTAGGAGTTCAAAAATTACCAAGCAGACCGCGAATGCTTACGGAAAGGGGTCAGGGAACTGTTTATAGCGTCTTATAAACAGTAATCGCTTTTTCTCAGCCCAAGAAATCACCACTGAGGTTCAAGATTCATCTGGGGCTATTGTCAGCACTAAAACTGTTAATAGGGAATTGAACAAGATGGGATTCCACAGTCGAGCTACAGTGCACAAGCCAAACATCACTAAGGTGAATGCCCGAAGCCGTTTGGCATGAAGTCGTTAGCTCTCACCACAGCTAGATTCTAGATCAGTGTAACGTGTTCTCTGGGAGGACGAATCAGACCGTAGAAATTTTGATTAGGGAGGGGTAATCTGAGGAGAAAACCATGAATCAAAAATAGATCGTTCCAGTTAAATTGAAGTCAGTTTTTCCGAATTTTGAAGGGCTGGCACTATTAATTGCTGGCGCTTTGGACTGCCAGACCGAATTAGATCTTTCCAGTTAAATCTAACGAGTTTGGCTCTCGTTCTATTTCTTACATTTTGAAAGTAATTCCCTACTCACACATGATCTTTTGCAAGAACACAGTCATTCTCAAAAGTATAAGTTCACCTCTGAATTTATGCTTTATGCAACAATGACTACTTTGAATGACATTTACAATTTTTCATGGATAAAAGGATCTTTTTTAAGGAATCCACAAAACACTTCACCAAAAAATACAGCTTTATTACTTAACAATACATAAAATCTGAAAATAGCAGCTGTTCATAAGTATAAGTCCTTCCTTAGAACTCGTAGATTACAACCACAAAGAAATGGGGTTAATCTTTTTTGTACCTCTATTTTGTTGGCCCATACCTTGTTGTATCTCCATGTTTAGAAATATCAGAAAAAAGTTCGATTTGGCATTGATTCATCCAATTTTAACAAAACATCGCATGAGATTTTCTCCAGGATTCGACAATTGCATTTTTAAGTTCAGCAATTGTAGCAACCTGCTTTCCTTTCTGTATACAACCCTGTCATGAATTCCCCACAGGTTTTCTACTGGGTTCATGTCCGGGGAGCAAGCTGGCCACTCCAGAACTGTGATGGTGTTTTTGTGAACCACCACTTCATCGGTATTGATGTGTAGCAGGGGGCGTTATCTTGCTGGAAGATGAAATTTTTATCCCCCAATACCTCACCATATCTGCAGAGTTCATCCTACCACTGACAAACATACAGTCCGTTTTGCCCTGTGCTGAAAAACAACCCCAATTCATCACTGAACTTCCACCCATTTGGCGACTCATTTGCACTTGCTTTTCTGCTCTCAAATCATGCCATTTATGTTGTGTGACATCTGGCCCATCAAGATTAAGCTTTTTCTCGTCCTAGAAAATCACTGAAAACCATTGATGGTCCCAAGAGATGGTTTCATTGCAAATGCAAGTCTGGCAGCCTTGTGTCACTGGTTAAGAGGTGGTGCTCTTTTTAACTTACAATATTTAATGTGTTCAGCATTGTTGAGAACACGTGTAATGGTTGATGTCGACTGTGGAATGGCCAGAGCAGGCCTGATATTCCTCGCTGTCATTTTTTCTTTGGTTGCATGAACACAAACCCGACGTTTCATTCGTGGTGACAAAGAATGAGGTCTTCCTGGTCGAGGTTTAACTTGTCCATCAATTCTACGGGCTAATACATTTTGCACTGCACTTTTGACTGTCCTATTTCGGCTGCAATTTGGCGTTGCGATTTACCTTTTCTGTGTAAATGCCAAATCTTACGCACTGCAGTTTCATCAAGTTGTGATCCTC
Organism: Rhysida immarginata; assembly: GCA_023313115.1. NCBI lineage: Eukaryota > Metazoa > Arthropoda > Chilopoda > Scolopendromorpha > Scolopendridae > Rhysida > Rhysida immarginata. The sequence goes on from JAHWFO010094185.1 coordinate 2,139,341, forward strand.
TAGGCATAGTTGTTTTACAAAATAAATGACAGGAATGGACACTACTGTTCAGTATGTGCTTAACTTCTGTTTATATCATTTTGTGACATTCGTCTTATCCAATAATATTGAATTTTGTTAATAGATGGCGCTGCGGACGTGCAGTCGTCGGCCAATGGCTGTGGAGATCTCACATTGATGCGATACGAGTAATGGCGGAGCGGTCAGGAGGGAAGTTGCAGAGCTGCGAATCTTGCCAAGCAGAATGGTTGGTTAGCTGCTGGAATTTTGAGCTACCAAGGAAAACTGCATTTGTAACATGTAATAGCCTATACCGTAAGTACCCCTGACCAGGTCTTCCCCTTGCCTTTACGGGTTGTATCTCTACATGAACTTATTCGAAATGTGAACGTTTTATTTAACGGTACTGATCTGTTCCCCTTTTATTTATTTGGGTATTCTAAATATAAATTTGTCTATTCTAAAAAAAAAAGAAAGAATCTTAATTTCCTTAAAAGATTGAAATTATATTAAAAAAGAAATTAAATACACTGATCTTAGGAATCTGTGGATGCTTGTATTTATACAATTTCTTTGTACAATTTCTTTTGTGGACAAGTTGAGTTTCCTTCCTCTCTTTTTTTGATTGGAATTATAATTTAACTTTTCATCCTTTTATTTCTTAACAAAGAAAGTATTGTGTCTCATCAAAAACGTAGCATCATAACTTTATTCTGCATAACAATTGTTTCAATCATTCTGCCTTAAATTTATTTAATCTGGAATAAAAATGAGTTATCTGTGGATCCTTTGAATCTTTGCTTGGATATTTTTCTCTATCTTTTATTCAAGTCCAATGGATAACCCGAACAAATGGCGCCCGGACAAAATAACCCTCAAGCAAATGATGGAGCGGAATTGCAGATGGCAGTCAAAAGTGATTCAATTCACTAATTTGGTTCCTACCTTCTCCGGGGAGGAGGGCTCGGTAAATGTAGATATATTTCTAGATGCGCTGGATACGGCAGCTGATATTGCAGGTTGGCAATATAAAATTATTATTGGAGTTCTTAAAACAAAGCTAAAAGGACGAGCAAGCATAATTTTTAATCACCATAGATTGTTTAAATATGATAAGTATACACAATTAAAAAATCGTATGGTTGACTTGTTTCATATTAAAGAAGATTTACAATATGCTGAATTGAAATTTTATCAGGCTAAACAACTGAGTAATGAATCAATTCGTGAATATGCAAATAGATTGAAAATTTTATTTGACAAGATGTCTAGAAAAAATAGTGTATTTAATACGGTGAAAAATGAAATTTTACTATCACAATTTAAAAATACAATAATACCCTCAGCACAGTTATTATTGTCCTGTAAGGAACCAAGCACGTTTCAGGAGGCTGTTGAAATAGCAATAAGTGCAGAAACAATGAACATGGAGAGGCATGCTCAGACAAATACAGTACGTGAGATTGAAAATACTGTAGCAAATGAAATAGGGCCGATAGCGCAACAAATATCGGAAAATCGGAAGGATATTGATAAAAAATTGATGCAATTACAAAAAAATGATTGAGGCTCAACAATTGGAAATTAAAGAATTAAAAAAAAAGAGTCAGATGGTAAATAAAAGTAGGTTTGTAATAAAGCTCAAATAAAAAAAACGGGCCCACGTTTTGAGAAATTGCCCTTTAAACAAATAAAGGCTGGATGTGAATGGGACCTCATCCAGTCTAATAAATTTGAATCAAATTTAGAGAAGATAAATTATTTTTGATATAGGTACAATTAGGGGATAAGACTTTACCTATGATTATTGACACAGGCTCACAAATAAGTATTTTACATTCTGGAATAGTAAATGAAGTTTCCAAATGGGTGTCAAAAATTCCTGAGAATATTAAATTATCTGCATTAATGGTGAGAAACACCTTAGTGAGGCAGTATTAGCGGATGTTAAGATTGGTGATAAAGTATTTTATAGTCATAAATTCCTAATTCATTCACTTCCAAATCGGTCGTATCAGGGAATTTTAGGAAGTGATTTGATTGGTGGGGCAAAGTTTGAATTTAAAGATAATTTGAGCAAAGAGTTTGTCATTGCTAATAATATAATGATAGAAAAAATTGAAAAAGGAAATCTTGATACTAATTATAAACAGAGATTGAATGACTTAATTTTAAAATATGAACAAAGTTTTACTGATGAGGTGGAAGCTCTTACAGGTGTAAAAAATGTAGAAGTGGAATTTTCTATTGATTTCAAGACGATATTTTAGTTTATTCTAAAACCATTGAGGAACATTTTGAGCTTTTACAGTGGGTATTCGCCACTTTTCATAAGCATAATGTTATTATGAACCCCTCAAAGTGTAAATTAGTTATGCCACAGGTTATGTATTTAGGACATATATACATTTCTAAAGAAGGTTTGAAGCTTGATCCAGAGAATACAAAAGCAATTCTTGATATTCAATCATCCAATAATGTGAAGGAAGTGCGCTCTCTTATTGGTGCAGTAAATTTTTATCGACCTTTTATTAGGAATTTATCCACTATTTTAAAACCCATAACTGATTTAACTAAGAAAGATATGAAATTTAAGTGGTCAGAAGAATGCCAATTTGCCCTCAATGATATCAAAAGGATATTAAGTAATTCCTCTGTTTTAATACCTCCAAATTATTGTAAAGATTTTTTTAAACACAGATGCCTCAGGAGAGGCAATGGGTGCAGTACTCCAAGAAGAAGTGGAAGGGGGTATGAAACCTATAGCTTTTTTTAGTTTAAAATTACAAGGTGCTCAGTGCCATTATAGTGTTATTGAGAAGGAGTTACTGGCAATTGTGTTAACCTTAAGACGATTTCGTCCAATGATTTTAGGTTTTAAAGTACATTTATTATCTGATCATAAACCACTGTCTTTTTTGTCAAATCTAAAACAAGTAAATCAAAGGTTATTACGTTGGTCATTGGAGATCCAAGAATATAATATAACTATAAATCATATTGCAGGGGGGCAAAATGTAGTAGCTGATTTTTTATCCCGTCCACTTACAAGGGAATGTTTAGGGATAATAAGAATTGAGTCAAGCAATTTTAATGAAGAAATTAAAAAATCTCAACAAAATGAACCATATTTTTGTAAAATAATAGAGGCCATTAAAGGGTCTAAAAAGAAAGGGGGTAAATGGAATAGGAAAGGGAGATTTGAATTAGTTGATGACCTACTAATGTGGCATGAAATAAGCAACAATATGAAGGTGGGAGGTTTTATGAGAAATAAAAAAAAATATAGAATTTGTATAGGTGAAGATATAAGGCCAAAATTGATTGAGGCTGCTCATGATAATCAATTATCTGGTCATAAAGGTACTAAGAAAACAATTATGGCATTGAAATGCAAATATTATTGGCCGTCTATGGCTAAAGATGTCTGTTTATTTGTTCTATCATGTAAGATTTGTCAAAAATGTCGTTTAGAAAAAGGGTCTGCACCATTTCAAATGGGTATTAATGTACGGGTCCCAAACCCTAATTAATGCAGTCGTCTGCGCCATTAAAAAGAACACCAATTTTAATCAGAGTCTGGTCCGTCCTTCCGTTTGTGGAAATAAAACGGGTAGCCGAGGTTCATTTTGGTTCGACCCGGTCGTGAAAGTGCACCGGGGTTTATAAGTTTATTAAAAGAGGTTTGGAGAAAGACCAGGGAAACAGACGGTATAAGTATAAACACACACATTTATTTCTATGTTCAAAATATAATACATAGATAATAAAAATTATAAGATCTTCAAAAGTAAGTTATTAAATGGGTTGTCAAGTTATTACACACTCTTTATATTAAATTCTCCAATGTTAAATAATAGCAATATCTGAAATCTACTTTTTCCACTCTAATTACAGATTAACTTTTTTAAACTTTCAATTTAATGTTATTCTATTTCTCAAAGACTCTTTAAAAATCTGTTATTATTTTACAAAGTAATTATCATCTTAGGCACTGTATTCATAATCTCAAACGTTTTAAACTGATAAATTATTCACTTATTCTCATCAAAAGTTAAGTAAAACCAGATTTCTCACAAATTACCATATTTACAAATCAATGTGCATTGTGACCTTTGTGATATCAAAAGAATGAGAAAAGGATGTGCACCATTACCCTTTCTTCTCGGTGACTCCGTCGTCGCTCGTTGCTTGCTGCAGTGAGAGGCGGGGGGTGGCGTGATTTCTTCTCTCGTCAGGCTCCGCGAAAGTGTTTTTTAACTAACATTGGCTTAAATTATAACAATAGTCATAATAATATTCATATTTTATTTGGTTCTTTTGGTAAGGGTAATAAACTGTTTCTAGCTAAAGGTAGTTTTTAGTGAAGGTGTTTCACTCTATAACAACATTCGACTTTTTCATGGTTCGTCTCCTCTTCCTCCATCTTTTAGACGAACTCACACAACCAACTGCCTCTCCGTAGATCTTGTCATCAACTACTTCTTAGTCTCTCTCCAAATTGTAAAGAGACACCGCTCACTGACGGTAGAATAATCATTGCTGATTGGTCAAACAATTCAATAGGTGCTCAAGAATCGAAAGACACTGCACAGAGCTCGCTATCGAGGAGGAGGGGGGGGTTCAAGGTGAAAAGACGATCTCTCTCGACTCGACAGAGCTAACTGTAAATTAATGCCGTTGTCAAACAATTCTGAAAATAAAATACCTCAACTTCACGGACGTATTGTTTAACAATTCCAATGGTTTCAATTATAAATTGTTTTATAACAAAAGTTATAAAATCATCCCAACTGTTAATAATCTTTATTAAGAATTATGATTGTTCTTAAAAGATAGAACAATACAAACAGAGGGGGAGGGTCGCCACATTAAGGCAAATCACCCGTTTGAAAAATTGTCGGTAGATATAATTGGTCCGTTAACAGAGACTGAACAAGATTATAAATACATTTTGGTATGTCTAGATGTTTTAACAAGATATCCTGAAGCTATTGCTATGAAAGATCAAAAGGCTGAAACTGTTACTAAGGCCTTTCTTGAAAATATTATTTGTCGTTATGGTCTTCCGTATGAACTTATTTCAGACCGAGGTACGAATTTTACTTCTGGGCTAATGCAGGCTGTTCTGCAAGAATTAAAAATTAATCACATTTGTATTACTGTATATCGCCCTAACTCAAATGGGTTGGTAGAACGTATGAATCAAAATATTTTGGAAACATTGAGAAAGCTCTGTGATCATTGAGAAACATTTAGGACCACATAATGAGAACACTCAAGAAGCCCCTGCCTATTTATTGTATGGATTCGACCCTCGAACTCCGTGGGAAGGGGGGGGGGGATCGAATTGGTAATATTGTATCTTCTACGCAATATGGATTGGGTTTGGTTGCCAGATTGCACTTGGCTCGAAAGTTTGCCAGTGAGGAGAGTAATCTTAGACGGCAGAATAAATTATATAAGTGCAATAAAGGTAGAAGACTGAAATATTTCCTTGTAGGAAAAAGGGTTCTTTTGTTATTAAAAGGGAGAGGAAAAAATAAATTAGGGTACAGGTATGGGGGGCCCTTCTGTATACATAAAAAGATCAGTTCTGTTAATTACAGAATACAAAATGTTCACACTAAGGAATTTCAAGTTGTCCATGTGGACCGTCTGAAGGCTGCGAGGGGAGGTTTTGAGTTGGGGGGAAAAACAAATATGCGTCCATAATGGAGAAGGAACCAGAGGACCACAGATGAAAGCGTGGAAGAAGATGAGGATGAATTATTGGCAGTCTTCTTAGCACCTGCGCAGGATACATCTGATGAGACCGTTGGAACTGTAGAACCAGTGTGACAAGATCAAGACTCGGACCAGACAAACGGAGAGACAGATACTCAACAGGTTATTGACAATCAACCTCAAGTTAGTCAAAGACACTACAATCTTCAGAAAAAGAGATCACCGTGTGGACTATAGGTGTCTTCATCAAGGACGGAATCAATTGGATTAATGATGTGTATACAAGTTGTCAAGATGTTATGTTCATCTTTCAATCTTTTCAACCTTAATGATGGGAGTATTGTGACATTCGTCTTATTCAATACTATTGAATTTTGTTAATAGATGGCGCCGCAGACGTGCATTCGTCGGCCACTGACTGTGGAGATCTCCCATTGATGCGATACGTAATGGCAGAGCGGTCAGGAGGGAAGTGGCAGAGCAGAGAGTCTTGTCAAGCAGAATGGCTTGTTAGCTGCTGGAATTTTGAGCTACCATGGAAAACTGCATTTGTAACATGTAATAGCCTATACCATAAGTACCCCTGACCAGGTATTCCCCTTGCCTTTACGGGTTGTATCTCTACATGAATTTATTCGAAATGTGAATGTTCTATTTAACGGCACTGATCTGTTCCCCTTTTATTTATTTGGGTATTCTAAATATAAATTTGTCCATTCTCAAAAAAAGATAGAATCTTAATTTCCTTAAAAGATTGGAATTATAATTTAACTTTTCATCCTTTTATTTCTTAACAAAGAAAGTATTGTTTCTCATCAAGAATGTAGCATCATAACATTATTCTGCATAACAATTGTTTCAATCATTCTGCCTTAAATTAATTTAATCTGGAATAAAAATGAGTTATTTGTGGCTCCTTTGAATCTTTGCTTGGATATTTTTCTCTATCTTTTATTCATATTTATTTATCTTGTGTTGGTACAATGCGTGGAAAAGGATGGGGACTATGTCAAAAAGTAAATAGTGCATTACATACAGGAGAAATGTGAGTATCAGATACAAAAATAATTTTGAAAATCGGTAAAAAAATAAAAAAGTTACAGCCATGGAGGCATTACTTTTCAGCCCACCCTCGTACTTTTGAAAATGACTAACTTTAATAATTGTTACTCATTTGCTTGCTTTTCCTTTTTAAAAACCGTCAGTCCTTTTCAGGACATCCTGTAGATGTTTGAAAAAAGCAGTTGCTAATCCTCACATCAATTGAATTGTTAAATAAATGTTAACTTTTTTTTGGGGGGGGGGTTAAAAACTGAGTCAGTCGTTCTTTATAAATTTTTTAGTCGCTGAACACCAAACTCACATTTAAAATACTCCCCTAGCTCAAATTTCCAAGTAACTTTGAAAACAAGATGATGGCAGGCAGGTCAGAATTTCGAATTCAGTTTTAATATTGGGCAGTGTACATGGAAATGGCCAAGTTAATCAGGCACTGTAGCTAAGAGAAATTTTTACGACTATTTTCGTGATCAGCAGACAAAAACCTATGACGTAAACCTAATTCTATTCTTGCAAATATTTCATTGTTAAAAAGTGTTATTTATTGATAGCAATAGCCCTTACAGCAATTATCTATTGACAACACTAGGGCTTACAGCAAAAGCTATTGACAACCAAATACATAACCACTTAGGTATTGTTAGCCATTGCTATATTCTTACAACAGTTGCGGACAACCGTGTTTATCGAATCCAACGAAAAAAATGGGACTTGACCAACACCACATAAAGAGAAGGCCTGTGCACAGAAATTTCATACACTGTTACATTATTATACCTACTCATAATTTAGGACTTACTATTGGTAGAAATGCGATTAAAGATGACTAGAGTATATGCACAGAGGAATAAGAAACAGAGGGAAATTCCCTAAAGGCGCAAGGGAAACTATTCTGAGACCACGTGACGAAAGTTCCTTAAAATTTTCCTTAAAAACACACCTGGCTTCGCGACGCTACTGCCGGTTTAGTCATAATTACATCATTCTCCCGCAAATCAAAGCCTACGAGAGACAAGCCAGGGCACTCGGAAATCACTTGATCATTGGGGTCCGGACAACAATCCATCCTTCATTGTTTCCAACAAACAAAAAATACTGAATGTTAAAATTCAAGATAGAGAGGCCTAGTCATATATCCTTTTATCTACTTTGCCCTAGCCTCGCCCGCTGGAGAAGCAAGTCATATATGACGTCAGATAAATACGTTGCTTAACGTTCTTTTCATCGGAATTATTGTGGCCGCCCGCCCCTCTGATTATGTTGTTCCATATTTTTAAGAACAATCATAATTCTTGATAAAGAATATTAACAGTTCGGGGATGATTTTATAACTTTTGTTATAAAAATGGTTTATAATTCAAACCATTGGAATTGTTAAATAGTACGCTCATGAAGTGGAGATGTTTCATTTTTCAGAAATTGTTTGACAAGCGGCATTGATTTACAGTAGCCTTGCCAAGTGGAGTTGAGATCGTCTTTTACCCTTGAACCCCCCCCTCCTCCACTTTGACAGTGAGCTCTGTGCCGTGTCTCTCAG
>JAHWFO010094185.1:2168699-2210081 GCA_023313115.1 Rhysida immarginata
CCATATGGTTTCATAGGGCACCATTAGGGCACGTGCTAGTAAACCAAAAACCATTATCATTATTTACTCGTTATATTTCCTCATGGCACGCTTTTACGAGTTGTTTGATACATTACATGCCATATCTTAGCATTGAAAGTTCAAATGGTACTATTTGTTACCATTAAAACTCGTACTACTAAACAATTCACACTAACATTATTTACGCGTTATATTCATTCATGAGACGTCCTTGCACGTACACGTACCATTAGACCAATACCTGCTATCACTGGTTACTTATATATATTCGTTGATGATACGTTGTGACAACTTGTTTGGTATATTACTTGCCATGCCTGTTTATAGGAAATTTTTAAGGGTGTATCACAATGGTACCATTAAAGCACGTTCCATTAGAGCACGTACCTATTCCGGCTATCTCACTTTCGTACTTGTCCGTGCTCCTTCCCATATTAATGGATTGATGAAAACAGATTATGAAAAGGTTAATTCGTTTTCAAGTTATCTTAATAAATACTAAAGCTCCATAGGAATAAAAAATTCTTTTGATTTAGAAACCGATCTGCCCTTTCAATAATCGTCAAACAAGTACATCCTGCACGCGCACCATCTCATTAACGTTCAGAGCACGCGCAGAGCCGAACCCATGTTATATTCCCGCGTTTTCAATACAATGGGAGGATAATTCGTGTCTTCCACATGCACTCTTTCTATTGCAACACAATGAATTGTGGGAATTGTGTCTACAGACGGACAGACGGACAGCTGGACAAACCGATCACATAACCACTTTTCTAAGAAAATGTGCTAAAAAGGAGACCATGCACCACAACCTGTACCCAAAGCCTGAGCGCGAACATTTCATACATTGTCACATCATCATACCTAGTCATAATTTATGGCGCTATTATTGGTAGAAATGCGATTAAAGATGACTTTCTATGACGTTTTAACAATGTATGACTTTTCCGCGCTCAGGCTTTCTCTTTAGATGGTGTTGGAACATGAGAGTTCGTCACATGGAACAATTTGAATGCGCGAGCTTTGCAACAATATGAATTAAATTAAAACTAATTACCGCGCAAACTGCGCGCGAGCCCCGTTATTATTTCATAATATATCTGTATTAAACACGGTCTATAAATATTCATGGTCATCGAGCTCCATTGTTAAAATGAAGCTAAAGTTTCTAGCTCCCGGTAGGGCGGGAACTCTATTGAAAGGAGGCGCTGCATGTACAATCTGCCCAATTGCGCCTGCAGCGCCATCCTGTCGGCAGACAGAAACTTTACTTTCGTATTCAGTTTCAATGAAAATCTCTATCACAGGTTGAGGTCGGGAATTGTGCGATCTATGCGGCACCTGCCGCGATCTGTTTTCCTTAGCTTCTCAAAACAATGGAAAATGGCCGAAGCTCGATGACCATGCATATCTATAGATCGTGGTAGTAAAGATTTAATGGTCACACAACAATGGTCATGTGACTTTTCAGTTCCGGCATTTGATTCAAGCCGGCGCCAACAATGGTTAAACGTGCAACAACAATGCAAAACTGTTACCGTAACACTTTTTGGTGTCGGTTTTCGCATCACGTTTTGTATAGATAAATGTCCAGCCTTAAAACATTATCATGTTAAAATGTGTAATTAAAATACTGTCAATCACCGGTGAAAGCGTCTGTCAACTTCTGTTACATTAACTGTCAACTTCTGGTGATTCATGCACTAGTTAGGAAAAAATGTAATAAGTTAATAGCGTTTAAAGATTCTATACACTGTGTTTTTGAATTGAGTACAGATTTTTTGGGAGATGATAGAAGAGGTCCTTAGAAGTATTTTTTGTCATATGAACATGGGGTCCCCGCAGCTCCGTTTACTTACAATACTGCATTGAACAATCAAATGACACCGGGACGCAGTGTGCGTTGGTAGGCCTAGATTATTTTATTTTTAACAATTAACAATCAATCTAGCAATCTACTGTAATAACTTTTAAAGTAATTGTTTGCAAAGAAATTTCAAGGTACACGTGCTTGTCGCGGCAGCAGGTGACATCAGCGACCATGCAAATCAACTGTTTCCACAAATCCATCATAAGGCGTTGCGAATTGTGCTATGAAGCAAATGGCGGTCATTTCGAACAATTACTGTAAAATTCATACAGTAGATTGCTTGTATTAATTGTTAAAAATAAAATAATCTAGGCCTACCAACGCACACTGCGTCCCGGTGTCATTTGATTGTTCAATGCAGTATTGTAAGTAAACGGAGCTGCGGGGACCCCATGTGCATATGACAAAAAATACTTCTAAGGACCTCTTCTATCATCTCCCAAAAAATCTGTACTCAATTCAAAAACACCCTGTATATTGTTTAGACACTGACACATTCTGCATTATATTTACAATTTAATGGTATAACTAGAAAAGTTTCAAAATGCAATTTGATTTGCGTACACAATTTCGTTTCACAGTAATGAAAATGGAAGAACTTAACTGCGATATATCAACTTTTGATGAGCTCTCGTGGACCCCTTCAAGCACGCGCACTAATGTTAAGAACATGAACTTAGGGCATGTAATATATCAGTCGATTCCTACTGGCGAGTTATAAGTGAATACAGTGTTATTTTTTGTTTATCATTTAAGCATTGTTGATGGCAGCTTGGAGCACGTGCCCGTTATGAATTTGTCAATGTACGTGCTCATTTCGTTTTAAAATTCAGTGCTGTTAGGCCTATTGTTATATGTGGCTAACAACGATATAGAATCAGTAGACGGCATAAAGTGGCAGTTTGAAGGCGGCATAAAGTGGAACTAATCTCTATTGTTAGTGTAGGCGCCATTACTGTGGTTGGCAGAACAACATCGCCAGCCAAAGCGCCATTACTATACGTATAACCGCTTTGGTTGGCAGAACAACATCGCCAGCCAAAGCGCCATTACTATACGTATATCCGCTTTGTCGCCAGCTGAGAAAGCACCCCCCCCCCACCAACATCGTGCTTGTAGCGACCTCTCTGAAATTTAGATGCTTTTTAATAAATGCGGTATATAATTTCATAAATACCTCTAAACAATCATTCTGGTATCACTGAAATGACGGTAACATGGTTGAATATCGACATCTTTCATGTATGAACAACCACGATATAAAAGACGACCGCGATTTTTACATGAGAAAAACATTTTAAGACGCAGAAAGATAAAAACGCACCTGTGAAAGGTCAGTGTGAACCTTTAATATATCTATTACTACAATTTAAAGCTAGACAAGAAATCGGCATTGAGTTTTACTTTCATCCATCCCTTTTTTTACTGTGTTTGTCTACGCAAACTTCAAACGTAAACATACGATGAAGGCCATTTTTTGCCAACCAAAGCAATGGCCGACAGGCTTTCAAATGGGGACGCGTTGGTGGGGCTGAAAGCAGCTCATGAGCCATCTACTCATTTCATATCGTTGGTGGCTAATTAATGTTAGGGCGATTGATAAAAATGGCTAATTAATGTTAGGCCTTTAGTTAAAAATGACTAATGTTAGGACTATTTTAAAAATGGCTAATTAATTTAGGCCTATAATTAAAAATGGCTAAATAATGTTAGCCCTATAGTTAAAATGACTAAATAATATTAGGCCTATTGTTAAAAATGGCTAATTAATATTAGGCCTATAGTTAAAATGGCTAAGTAATGTTAGGCCTATTATTAAAAGTGGCAAATTTATGTTAGGCCTATTGTTAAAAATGGCTAATATTAGGCCTATAGTGAACAATTGGCTAATTAATGTTAGGCCTATAGTTAAAAATGGCTAATTTATGTTAAGCCTATTGTTAAAAATGGCTAATTAAAGTTAGGTCTATATTTAAAAATAATGTGAACGTGGATAGAATTAAAGACATTCCCATTATTTATTTAAACCAAGTGCAAGTAAAAGTGAAATATTCCAATTTAAAATTATATCTGCGTCACAGTTTAAGCTTCTTGGAATGCTTAAAAGATTTTTCCCGACAATGCTTTGAAACGATGATTTTTCTCTCCTGACGTTAATGGTAACTTTGATCTAGCAGTGGAAAGAACATTGGCCCAGTAGTTTAAAACATAAGAGCATTTCATTTCTTATTTCGCGCGTGCTTGGAAAGATTCGTGTAAGTGCTGCAATCGAAAACGGAAATTTACATGCAGTTTTCGCCATTGCTGTATATAAAAAGATAACTGTAATATTAAACAACAAATTTTTATGTTCTTCTTTTCAGCATATTTGAAAATCGTTTTACGAGTTATATTCTTGTTATTGGTAGAAATAGGATTAGCAATGGTCGATTAATTAAACATTTAATTTTCGTGTCATGCGGCGATGTTCATGATAATCGACACAGACGGTAGCCATCTTGCAACCGAGACAGATTAAACACCAATCAGAAGAGACCTCTTGCGGTCACGTATTTAAATGTGAACTGAAGAGGGGTAACATCACGACGCCCACGCAAGCTATGTGGAGAGCCATCTACGCATCAGCAGCAACCTGATTCCGCAACTGCTTGTTTTCGCGTTTTAATTATGAAACAGACTTTAGGTGGTGTTGACCTGAAGCAGAAAAGTCGCCTGACCAACAATCCAACCTTCCTTGTTTTCAACAAACGAAAAAATATTGATTGTTAAATCCAAGATGGAAAAAAATATTGATCTATGCTCACGTAGTTTTACGCGTCAGGGCCTATCTTTCTCCTTGGCCTCGGTATTTATAATAGATGGAGAGACCAGTTATTGTTTATAGATATACGTATCAATCAAGCTAATATACTTAGTAGATATATTAGCTAAATCTATCAAAATCGTTACATAATTTTAATTCAGTTATATTTTAATTTTTTTTGGTATTTTTGTAGGTTAACATGATTGAAAGTTTTCGTCTATATTTAAAACGAAGCGAGCGCGTGCCTCGGAAAAATGCTCGACAGGGGCGCTTTGCTGCAACATAGCAACAATCATTTAATTAAATGTCTCTGTCATAAACAACTGCCCACACCGTTTCAACATTACGAGTACTGAGTAGTTCTTTATGCGCTATGTTTAATTGTTTGCATAACTCTGCAACCCGAAGGGGCACACGCTTAAAGGGCACACGCTGCTGGACGGTCTCTCCACATATATGAAGCTGCATTACATCCAGTTTTTAATAATACTACTTTTTTGTGCGAAAATATTTTCACACGGGGTCTGCTAGTAATATATACCGTGTGTTTTTGAAAAGTTCCCGAATGCAGGAGATGACCTTCCCTGCATAACGTACTGTTATGCAGGTATGCTGAAGGGTTGGTAGACAGTAGCCACTGTCTCTCAACCTTTTTTTTTCAATTAATGGATGCTCCCAGTCGTTACGAACCCCGTTATTCGTTTTACATAAATGCAAATGCGCAAATATGAGAGTAAAATAAAAGATTAAAGTAAAAAATACTAGAAGTTTTATTTATAAAACCTGCGGTATACGGTATTAAGCTTATACCGGTACAGTAACAGTTTAAAAAGCGTTTATTGCGTGATAACAAAAAAATAAAATACAGTATGCAAGAACGAGCAGAAATGTTTCTCCTGTGCGCGAGAGGGGATTTGACGTTGCACAATGCCGCCGATGAATTCCATGTCCGACATCCTAACCACCTGATGCCTTCAACAAGTACTCTTTCGACCCTGATGAAACGATTTCGAGATACAGGAAGTGTTGCGGACAGACAACGGCAAGGTCGACCACAAACAGGGACAAACTGCGGCCGTTGTAGCAACAATTGAGGCTTGTGGCGTACAATCGACGTGTGCCGTTGCACACGCCTTTCGAATAGGCCACTCGTTTGTGTGGGCATTCTTGCATGGTTTGAAGTTCCGCCCGTTCAAGATGCAATTTCATCAAGAAATGACAGACGGTGACGAGGATCGTCGAGTGCAATTTTGCGAGATAATGATGAATGCTGCGCTATCCCGTCGTATTTGCTTTATCGACGAATACACATTCACTTGCATGGAGAGGTAAATTACCACAACTTCCATTACTGCAATCCACATTGGATGGGTCAAGGACACAACCAGCGTCTTCAGAAAGTAAACGTCTGGGCAGACATTATGGGCACTAATCTCATAGGCCTTTTTTTCATTGATGGAACGCTGGATGGCCCCAAATACCTTCAACTGTAGAAGACGAGGTTGGTCCAGCTGTTGCCGAGGCAGCAGGCGAAAACGAGATCTGGTTCTAACAGGATGGGGCTCCTCCCCATTACGCCGTCTCTGTACGCCAGTATCTGGACGAAGTAGTACCTAACCGCTGGATTGGCAGAAGGGGGAGCACTGAGTGGCCGCCTCGATCCCCGGAAATGCTATGTTAAGCATGCTCTACAAGCATTAACGAACTGAAGGGAAGAATTAGGCAGGTGATGGCAAATATTCCTCAGGCATTCGTAATCAATGGCTGCAGTGCGTTTCAGCACCGACTAGCGTATTGCCAAGAGGTGAACGGTAAACGCTTTCAGCAAATGGTTGTAACCTACATATACCTGTAACGAGCCGGGAGCTGCAATCGCCTCTCGCCGTTACGGGTCGTCGTTGCTAACCATCCGTGTGTGTGAGTGTAGCATAGTTAGATTGAGACTCCGACTCCAATCAACGGGAATATTTACATTTATTTACATTTATAGGGGTACGTTGGTGCGGCGAAGCGAGTTGCTCCTCGACTTTCTCTCTCGGATACTAGTGGTTGTCTAGTGCCGTAAACACTACATCGGCACCTACATGAGATGCTATTTCCCGGAAGGGCATGGGATACTCACCTCCTCCCCCCGGTCACCTATTGAAGGGCCAGGTGTCCACCCACAGCCGGGTGACGCTCCGTGACCTCGACCTCTGTCATTGTCTCAGGGCCAGGTTATAGTACTCACTTTCCTGAATTATAAATCCCTGAGCCTTTGTTATCTCCACTTCGGAAAAATTCACTATAGATATTTCTTTACCTTTATTACAAGATAAATTTAGAGAGTCGAGTTGCAACATCCTCCCACCCTTGAGTTTTTATCAAATTCCAATTAAAAACTCAATCAATATTGGGAATACAAATTTCTGAATAATAAACAAATAAAAAATGGAAAAATAAAACCTTAATCCTACTGCTTAACAAATGCAGTTCAATTGGCTTCAATAAAATACGTAGAACACAATAATTCATAAGAGTTCTCACGTAATTAAAAATAAAATAAAAGATATGGAACTTTAGTCAGTAGCTTGCCGAATAATTCAGTGCCATACCTCTCACCGATGTCACTCTTGAAACTCTTGACGTAGGCATGACACGGTATCTCCAAACAATTAAGGTTAAAGTTATGGGGTGATTCGAAAGGAGGGCAATAGGGTATCTGAGACATATCACTGTCACCACCTGAAACAAAGTTCCTTTTAGTCTGCTTTCTCCGTCTGTAGTCACACATCTTAGAATGGCGCACGCTTTCGTTCGTTTTTTTCCTACGTTTGCAGTTGTTTCATCTTCTATTACGGTCGCCTCCTGTCATCTTTCTTTTAACAGCAGCAACCATGGTGGGCCCTCCCACCCGTTCGTCTGCAAGAATGCCACGATCGTTGTAGCATGTGACATCGTGACTGCCTGTCTTTTCTTTGTTTTGCTCCGAAATCTGCAACGGCACAACACAAACATCACCGACTTGCAGTGACGTCACCAATAATGTTCTCTCTGCTTCTTTGTTTGCTGCTGACATTTTTCCCATAACAGTCCACCCCAACCTCGTCTCTATCGCTACGGGTCCGTATTCGAGGGGGATTCAGTAGTTTTCCTGCGACATCAGTTCCGATGAGAATCTCAATCTCAGCCGAATCCGCCCCTGGGAGAATCCTGCCTCGCAGCGGAACCCCATCGTTCAGTTTGATGCCGTGCGCTTCAAGTTCCTGTAAACATTCAATGTCATCGAGTTTAGGTACCCTTCTGCAGATTTTGGCTGTTCCAACACTTCAAAATTACAATTGTAGCTTTTATCGAGGCTATTCAAATGCAGTCTATATTTTCTGTGACACTCCATAGGTGATTCTATTGCTCCAAATAACATGTGTACGATCCGCTCTTCGCCGAGGCATTCACGCTTCATCTGTTGAGCAGCCCACTCACTGATATAAGATTTTTGTGACCCTGTATCTATTAGCGCCCTCACAAGTAGATCTCCATCTGCCCCATGGAGACAAACCACCAAAGTCTGTAGAGCACAGGGTCACTCACCACTTTTTTAGTTGAAGCAGTGTGCTGAAAAAATCGATACAGCACCGAGTGAAGGGGCTGCTTTCTCTGCTGCCTTTCCACTGTTTCTCAATAGTGTGCTAACTATCCATTATTTCCATTTACTGCTCATTTTTAAAGCTTTTCAAGAAAATGTTACATTCTTACAACTATCAATTCTAAGAAAAACACAAAGGACAGGAATTATATGTATTGTTAAAATTTCCGACGCCTTCTCACTGATTCTCATTAGTTTAGCTGACGACCATTACGCGAAACTTTAAATTATGGTCAGGAAATTAGAAAGCCTGAAGAATATTATATTTTATAAGAGAATGTTCCTCGATTTATGTAAGTCGTGTGTCCTCAAAATATTTTTGTTAATGAAATTTACAAAATGATCAGTCTTGAGATTCATTTACATGTCTTAATGAACATGTCTTACATACATAACTATTTGATTGGCTGAATCTGGTATATTTTCTCCAATTTTTGTATTTAATGCCATATCATTTTTAGAATTCTGAGTTGCTATCACGACTGTTGAAACAAACAGAGCAGTCTATTGTTGCACAAACTTTACCTTGCATTGTTCGTCAGGAGATATATATTTTTGGTCAATAATTTGAATTTAAATCCATGAATTATTATTGATAAATATTATTTTTTTCGAAATCTCATGTAGACAGTGACCTTCTTCTTGCTTTGAAGATCAAATTTGCAAATTTCATCAAGATTGGAATTAAACATGGACCTATCTGATCGCTATGCATCTCAAAATGGCTAGACGAAGGTTTTAGGTAGGTCATGGTGGAGATATCACGCTACATGGATAGCACACTCTACAATTTGTTATCCCCCTCCCTAAAAGAGGTTAATATGGTTAATTATGTAGTGCCACACCAGTAAATGTGTTTTTATAATGCAGTATTGTAAAGCCTCTATTTTTTTCGTTAAGAAATACAATACTATGACCATTCCACTACAAAATGTGTTATGTTTGTAGTGCCACACAAGTAAATGTGTTACGTTTTGTAGTGCCACACCAGTTAATGTGTTAAGTATACAATGCAACACTAGTTAATGTGTTAACAAATTTTCAATCCCCCCCCCTTAGGGGTTGGTTTTCTTTATTCTTATTTGTTTTAAACCACCACTGTATTAGAAGAAACAAAACAAAAAAAAGTTATTCAAATCGGTCAAGCCGTTTTTGAGTTTTAGCGAGACTAAAGAACAGAAATTCATTTATATATATATATAGATTTTAACAACTAATAGTAAGATTAAGATGTTCCAATAATCTTACCAAATAACCAAGCAAAGCTTCTAAAGAATGAATTAAACAACAATAAAAAAATAAACTAATACGAGGTGACACATCTTGATCAAACTGCAATGGGTTATCCAAAAGATACAGTGTAAGCTCATGAAATTTATTAGGACATATTAAGGATCTTTACAACGTGTAAAATCTGCTTCGGACTGTATCCTAATGGTTCGACCACAAGAGTCCTTGGCGAAGATTTTTCTGCCAGAACACCAAACATTTTGTAGGCCAAGTCTCGATTTTCCATTTCGCAGAAGCTTGTATCTATGACTTGTCAAATCCTCCAATACAACCACTGGTGACGGACGAAACTTGCGACGATTCTTGACAATTAGGTCACGAACCGTAGAAGTTGCAAACCTAGCAATGATGGGTATTACAGATTTCCCGTTCCGGAGACCAAATCCATGTACTACAACTATATCTGTTGGTGGGAGCTTAATATCTAACTTTGTTTCACATATGTCGGTCAACAGGGCGATTAGTCTTCTAACGAAGACTCATCAATGCCTATAAATCTCAAATTATTACGCCTCGAGTGCTGCTCGAGGCCATCAATTTTCTCTTTCAGCGTGTCGATATGCGAAACACCATTTAAAAACAAAGATGATTCCAGTTTTAAGATCCGCTATGTTAGATTTTGAATCTTTTTATCTAATCTTTCTATATGGGACAAAGTCTGTTCCATCGAGTCGGTAAGTGGTGTCATTTTCTTTATCAGATCAGATAAACGTGATTCGAGCTTCTCGCCAAACTTTTTAAGTAATTGTTCTAATAGTCGCTCAAGAAAATCATTTTCAGATGTATAAAAATTAACCATCCTCTCAACAACACCGGTAATCGACCCGTCCGGTAATCGGTTGCTGAGCGCGGGAAACGGTAGTTTTCACAGTTTTGTCATTTTTCTCCGTTGATTTCGGCATCGCAATAGAGGATTAAAGAAAATCGAAATCACAAATTACAGAGAAAAACTCACACTCTGTCACTGTAAATCCATATAAGTAAAAACAGTATTCTTGCATAACATGACGTAGTTGTCTTCTGAATCATCATATACATGAAGAATATATCATATATGGAGCTTTTAAGATGACAAGTCAATCATAATTTAAGAAATCAACATCAAATTACTGATAATCATAATGTCAGTCGTATCATAACTTCAGTCGTATATGTCCATGCCTCAACTTGCTAGGTTAAATCATGGATGAAGAAAAGATAGATGGGACACTCCATTGCCTTCCTCAGTGAGTTTGATTTTGGGGCGACATCTGGAGCTTTGCGTAGTACTAAATATAATTGTCTGCTTAGATTAGGTTAATAAAATTAAAAATAGACTAAAAACAATAAAATAAAAAATATAAATAAACTTTCTAAGCACACTTTTATTTTAAAAAGCCACTTAATATATAAATTTCTTTTTAAAAAATTTCTAGTACTTCAAACTGGTGAAGTTTCGGTTTAGTACTACGCAAAGCAGCAACTGAAACTATTATTTTTAATTTCCCAGACAGCTTTGGCTTAGTACTACCATGGTTATTAGAAGTGAGTGGTTGGTCAACTCCTTTGTTCTCGACGCTAAAAACGTAATTGGGGAAAACTGCTCCCACTAGGTGGCTTCGATGTGTCAGTAGTCTATTGACCAACATACATTAGGCTTAGTTACAATGGAGACCTTCACCAGTGCTCATTTCTTTTGCTTATTTTTAAATTTTTAAGCACGGTTATTTTTTTAATTTTGGTATTATTTAATGTTGGGTATTTGTTCTATTTTTTTTTCTGTTTTATGAAAGGTTTTGTATTGGATGGTGTTTGAATATCTTTTAATTTGGTTATTTTGTGTATGGTTTTTGAGTCGTTTTATTCTTAATATTTCTATGAATAAGCAGTCTATTAATTTTATTGTGTATTTTGTTACTGAGAACTTCTATTTTTATTATTATATAAATAATAAAAATAACATAACTTCTATCTATATTATAAAAACAAGATTATGTAAAAAGGGTTTTATCAAACCAAGCTTTTATAATGCTTTATTTAGTGGCAACAATAAAGCTTAATTTTGCAACAATAAATGGGGATTTTTTAGTGGGTATTTCCAGCAAATTTAGTGTGGGCGCAGCCGTTAGAGTTAGCAACACTGCACTTGTATATTACGATCTCACAAATTTAGGAGTTTTAGGCGATTATCGTAGAATAAATACGATGTATCGAAATAGATACATTTACCTCTCGCCATAACGAAATGTCCAATTGTTACAACAATCAATTCGTAGTAATGAGTTAGTACCATTAGAACACGAACCAATGAACCGATTTGAAAAATTTTTTCTTTATCATAAATTGTCATCGATTCTGCATAAGTGTGTCAAATTGCAGCTCCCTAGCTTCTCGGAAAGTTGGTTTAATATTGATTACAAGATTTGACCTAAACAAACTAACACAGCAAAGTTATAAAAAGCTTTTAATTAATAATAATAACTTATATTTTTATTATATAAATAACTAATTATTTTAGGTATATATTATGGTGAGGTTAGATTTTTTTATTCATTGAAATTATTTGATAATATTAATTTTTGATGTACAGACTTTAATGACAGATAATGTGGGCCTTACTTGGGGTTTTCTTATACCTCAAATATTAATTTTAATATTTTATTATTTTTTGTGATTTTATTATTCTCCATGCAGTTGATTGTAAAAGTTAATGGGTGTTTTTATAGACTTAATGGTGATAATTAAAATGTCATCTCAATATTTTAATTAAATTTAGATATTTTGCTTATGTTGTGAGGTATTTAATTATTAGTATTCCATATGGTTGTGAGGTATTTATAAATATTTGTGATGATAGGTGATAATCAGGGGTGATATACCCATAGATTCACCTGTTTGGGTACATATTTTTTTAATGAAACATAAATTGATACTTTTTATGATTTTTAATATTTGGAATATTTAATGTTGGCATAATTGGAATATTATGTATGTATCTATATTTATGTATATATTTGGTATGTCTATTGTAAAAATTTGGTCATGATATCAGGTTTGGTTGTTTGCATTAATCTTTATAGTATAAAGTTTATACCGATACTGAATTTTTTATGATTTAATTAAAACATTTTATGATGTATATTAAGCTATCTAGAAATTTTACTAATTAGGCGGCGATTCTATTGGTGTTAATTGTTTTTGTTATTCAATATCTATTTTATTTACTTTTTTAATTCTTTTAGTTTATTAAGTTAAAAATTATTATTCAACAATTACAATTTTTTATAATTTTAAAAAATATATTTATTATTAATTAAATATAAGATGTTTTATCTAATTTGTAAAGACAAAAAAAAGATGTTTTTGGACATTAAAAAATACTTTTAGAAATTATTCTGAATTCCAAGATTGTCTTTTGTATTTTATATTCCCTACATTTAATTTTTTGATTATGTAAAATGAAATAAAATTTTAAAAATTTAAAAAAAATTGCTTTAATTCACTGAATTAGTAGCTGAATCAGCTACAGCGTATAGTAAAAATGGACTACTGGTCTCATTCAATGCCATCTGGTGGTCTCCTTTGGCGCTAATAGCCTTTTGAGGAGGAGTTGACCAACCACTAACTTCTAATAACCATGGTACTACGCAAATCGCCAGAGAGCGCCACTGAAAAAAAACTCACGCTCGACGCGTAGAGTGTCCCATCCATCCTTTCTTCATCCATGGTTAAACGGAGCTCAGTTAAGATACATTCTACCCAGGTATCCAAGTTCCTGCCAAGGCGAGGCAATTTTTTTCTGACCTACGCTTAAGAGCGCTACTGTAGCATGACGTGAGATATTTCCACTTCAACACGTGTATTCCTTCATAGTTTGGTTCACTTTTACAGCCAAAAATCATGTACTATTACTGTATCATCAATTACTGGCAATAGAAAGATGCACGGGGAATGTTTTGAAGTGCAGCGCAATTTATGGGGATTTGGTGTTGCTCGTTTTGGAAGAAATCAATAATAAGTTTTCCAAATTCCCTATTGGATGCAACACCCACCAAATTGACATCTTAAAATTTGTGACAAAATTTTACATTACCATAAAAATGCATTTTATATTAGATCTATAAACAGAGGAAACAAACACATTGAAAAATAAATTGGTATGGCGGAATGGTACATTCGCACAGGCCTACCACGTGATAATGATACGGAATCAAAAGATTTACGGGGCTGTATTGAGAGTATGTTAGAAATGACAACAGGCAAGAACCAATATTTCGCGCAAATATCAAATTTATAGTACTGTCACCCAATGTAAAAGGTGGCTCGATGGGTTTGAAATCTATATTAAAATATTTCTTCATAAAGCTAAGAGCGTATAAATTTAATGTAGCATCTACATTGATAATGGTAATTGTCTTAATTGCAATATTAGTATCCATCTTGATGTTGTCACTGACTGGTCTAGTTGTTGGTGAATATTTCATTATCGCAAAGAACAACAACATTTCCATATCAGAGCGACACTTTAGGAATAGTATACATTGACTGGCCAGATTATTATGACCACCTCATCAGCATTTCGTTGGGCCACCTTCTGCCTTCAATACTGCGGCGATTCGCATTTATTCCACGAGGTGTTGAAAGGTGATGCGAGGAATCTGACACCATGAATAACCCAATGCTTTCTGGGTTGTCTTGTGTTTTCTGGCCACAATCCGTTTCAAACCCCTTCAGTCTCTATCAATGAGCTTCGACTTTCGGGCAATGTTGTGCTTCGCAGATGATGTCTTTCCCTGCTTCTTATAGGCTGTCATAACAGTCTTTGCCTGATAAATAACACTGTCCTGTTGTGTGAAATTTGATGTTTTGGGGCCACCTGTCGGATGGCTCTTTCAACTTTCTCCCACAAATGTTCAACTGGATTGAGATTTGGTCATTATGGGGGCCACCTAAGCCAGGTTCGTCGTCGTTCGTGGCGATCGCAAAAATCTCGCCTTACTATCATTTTCAATTGTCGAATTAATATAGGGGTTAAAGCATACATTCAGTAGTGTAAATTTTTTTTTGCAGCAAACAACTCACAGGAATTGTTTGTTTTTGAACCTATTCCTGCAAAATACGAGTAGCTTGACATGCCGCATTGTCACGTTGGAAGAAGCCATCTCCATTATAATACACCATCAACATGATTGCATGAACTTGATCAGCAAAGATACTTATGTATGTTCTCATATTCAGACGTTTTTCTACACAAATAAAGGACCCATATTATGCCAGGAAAATATACCCAAAACCATGACTGCCCCCACGAGCTTAAACGATTGTACTCATGCATGTGGGGTCCAAGTTTCTGTCAAATTCTCATTTTGTTATCTGCATGATGCAACTGAAAACGTGGTTCATCAGACCACATGACTTTATTCCGATGCACACCTGTCCAATCCTTGTGTTACTGTGTGAATTGGAGACATTTTATCTTGTTAACTGCAGATAGCAAAGGTGGTCGAACTGTCCTTCGGCTCCCATATTCCATACTATGCAGTGTATGGCGAACAGTGCGTTCAGAGATCATTTGAGAGGATCCCTGATAAAGATCTGCGGTAATTTGATGCGCTGTTGTGCTTCTGTTGTCTTGTACCAGTCTTGCCACTCTCCTTTCTGCCCGAACATTGATGGCCACAACTGGCACGTTCAGATCCAGTTTTCCGGCAGACAATCCAGTCTGTAACAATTTAACAGCAGCTGCTCTTGAACATTTAGCGAATGCAGCCGTTTTGCTGATATTAGCTCCATGGCTCCGAGCGCCAACAATCATCAAAGGATACTAAATCGCGTCGATTACCTATAATCTTCTGAAACAACTCACTTTCAATGTCTTGATAAACAACCTGCTTGCCTATTTACACTAGTCCGGCTCTTTAACCACTTCAGCGCGAAATCATAAATAATTTGCCTACAAACATCAGGTGGTCATAATAATATGACCACTCGAGTAAACACTTCCTAGTATAGATCTCACTACACAATTGTACAAAGCTTTAACAATACAAATATCACTGATATCAGCGTCGATCAGTCGTCTATAGTTAGACCAGTCTGTCAGTATAGGTTCACATTCGTTAAAGAGTTACTTTTCAAAAAATTGCAAAAACGCCTGCTCTCCTAGAACTTATAAAGCCATATTTTTGATTGTTTTATATTTGTTCTACACACCATGAAATCTTTCACACAGGACTGATGAAAGCAATGAAGCTAAGATATCACACTTCTGTTAGGTGGGTGCTTCAAGTCCTTCACAAAACAAAATCTATCACAAACATTAGGCTACACGAATATCTAAATTCATTATTTATGAATATTGAAGGAAATATGAATTCCGTGTCCCAAACTGTCGCATATACAGGGTGAGGCAGTTATCTTGACACAACTAAATATCCCGGAAACTAAACATTGTACGAAAAAATGTCCAAAATCAAAAGTGAATTATTTTGGGTCCCAGGTTTGGTCGTCCTGAGAGATCCGCAGTAGCCAAGCACATGCTCGAAACGGGCCACGCCGTTTTGTTAAAGGATTGCCGTTTCCTTAGGTCTGTAAGGAACAGGAAATCATTGGACGCATACGAGACTTTGGAGATCGGGAAAAAGGACCCCGGAATATTGCTGAACAATGACTCAGGTCCCCTCGGCGATTCTATTTTATTAAAGTTGCTTAAGATTTCTTAATTTTTTGGTTGTTTCCTTGTACTTTTTTAATTTAGTTTTCTTACTGTAATTTGTTGTTAAAAGAAGTTTTTAGATTGTATAGTTTAGAATTTTTATTATGTATATTTGGATTTTGTTAACCTTTTTTCTATTATATAACTTTTGCCAGTTGTTTGACTCTGTACTGTATACTTTGGTAATTTTGTTTTGTATAATTTTGGATTTTGTATAACTCTTGCCAATTGTATGGAATCTGTGTCTCTCCTAGGTCCGCGCTTTTATTTTTTTTGTGCGAGGTGTCGATTGACTCTCCCATTGGACGTTCGACGTGTTCGTTGATTGGTCCTTTGAGAGAGAGTCAACAGCCCCTCTTTTTCTTATAAATAGCTTGCTTTGTTAATTTCCCTATTTTGCGTTGAATAATGATCTCAAAGAGATCGAAATACGTACAGTATTCGCCCATTAAAACGTTTGTGGACAAGAGGTTCGTCTTTTTTGCATCATGTCTTTATCCACAGTATATTCCCACTTCTCATTTCCATAAAAAATGGTCAAGGTATAGTTTAAGAGCCCCACTGTCTGAATTTCTAAAAATCACTAAAATAAAATTTAAAAAAATTTAAAAAATTGACGGGGGGGGGGAGTCTTGGGGGAGGGGATAGTAAATAACTCCAAAACGGCTCATCACAGCCAAACAAGTCAATTACAAAAAAAATTCGCCTTGATGAGAGGAGTACGTACATGTCAAGTTTATTGAGTTTGGTTCGCCCGTTTGAACGCTACAGCCATTTTTAAATTTTTAGAAAATAATTAATATCTCGAAAAAGGCTTACCCAATTGACATAAAATATACGCTAAAGTACAATTTAAGGAACCCCCTAAGTAAGCATAATTTTTATTTGGTTCGGCTATTTGCCGTTTCAGAGAAGTTAGCTGCACAAAATTGGTCACATATGTACATACATACGTACAGACGGAAATTTTTTTATTCAAAATTTCAACATATCTTTACGAATCATGAGTTTTTAAGTCCATTTCAGCAAAAAAAAATTTGATTTTCTCAAACGAAAACAAAGGCCACCGAAAACTGTCAAAATTATAGAAAATAAAATGTTTGAATTGTCATTTGATTTTGTGACACGACTTATTTAAAAAATGCAGTAAAATAAAAAAAAATAATAAAGAAAATACAAGAGTAAAACATTAAAATAGCATACTCCCCAATGTAAATACACAGTAAGTTCTACCTACATGGCACCGCAGCGCCCTCTGTCACGTGGGAGAAAAACGGTGTCAAACTCGTTTCATGGACAGGGTTGAAGACTAGTGTACCTGGATAGAATGTATCTTAGCTCAGTTAAACATGGCCGTTGCGGTTGCTGCCGGAAGTTGTTATATGGAATGTCCGTTGAAGTCGCTGCCGGAAGTTGTTATATGGAATGTCCGTTGAAGTCGCTGCCGACTATCATTTAATATATTTTTGTTACTCAAAATAGCATTTCCAACTTTATTTTACAAATTTGTCATTTAGATACTACCCAGGTCAATGATTTTACCATCAATTTTCATAAATAAAGGAATTTATTTACATCTACATCCTCTTATAACATTTCAATTTAAATTTATATTTTACTTTGATAGTAAATGACTTTTTAATTTAGGACGGAATATTCTTACAATATAATTAACCTATCAATAATGAGGAAGTTTATGCTAACGGATATGCTAAGTAAAAAACCACAGTTTACATTTGCAAGCATTTAAAAATGAAAAAAATGCTTACCTTTGTTTTCTGACATAGGCGTTGTTATTCTGGGTAAAGCTGAAACACTGCAGCAAGTTGTTTGATAGCCATTACGAAAGTGAGAACAACAAATGTGACCTGGAAAACCAAATTCTGTGCAAAGCTTCCCCTCCACACAACCTTCTCCTAGGCAGATGCTATGTGATGTCAAGTTTTCGATAGATGGACAAACTATATCATATAATTAATCAGTCGATTTAGGAAACGTTCTTTTTATTTTAAAAGTAAGAAAAAAAATCATTTTCATAATTAAAATGATACTTAAATAATTTTAAGGGTACTATTGACACTTCTGAAATAATGTTTAATACAAATGAGAATGATTAAATACAAATTTAATACAAATCGTTTCAAAATTACAGGCCCATACACAGGGTGATCCAAAAATCAGTTCATCCAAAGATTTATACAAGGTGATTATAAAGAATCTCCCAACTTTATAAGACTATATTTCTGCAAACAAATAACTTAGAGCATCATTTCACGAATCGTTGTAAAGAGAAAGTTCTAAAGTTTTATTTGGATGTTGAGAGATGTCGCTAGGAGCGCCTTTGTTACGAAAATGAGTTTGTTATTTTTTCTAAATTTGCGTAAAGATAGCAACCGCATACCCGAAGGCATTCTGTGTTAAAAAGGATGAGTTACTGAGTTTAGTTACTGAGTTTGCTAAAAAGGATTTGGTTACAACGTGCGTTTTGACGCAAGAAGCCCTGATCTAACCTCCTTAGATTAGTTTCTGTGGGGTACATAAAAATCAAGTGAATTTTCTTCCACTGCTATCCGACATTGACGAACTCCAGGTAGAATATCTGCAGCCATCCAAATTGCAACACCGGACATGCTGCAAAGAGTGTGGCATGATTTTCATTACCAAGTAGATATATTCGGGCTTCTCGTGGTAATCACGTTGATCGGCCTCGGTGGCTCAGTGGTTGCGTGATCGCCTCTGATGCCCGAGGACGCGGGTTCGATCCCGGCTTAGGACGGCGAGGATTTTTTTAGGGGGAAAATCCTGAGATCAGGCATTTCCTTCGGAACGGAAGTAAAGCCGTTGGTCCCGTGTAGTCGTTTGCAGTGATGTGCCGATACCGATACCAATACCAAAAAGTATCGATACCTGCCAGTATCGAGTACTCAATTATCGTGTATTCTGATATGTCGATATCGATACTGAAAAAACCTATGACTCACCTAATGAAGATGTTCGATTTTCAGCGTTAATTCAGAATCTGTTGAATTTTTGATCGCTTTTATTTCAGTGGCTGACTACTGAGTGGATATCTTTCAAAGCGTTTGTTTTTATTTCTCCTAATGAAGCCGAGCTCACGCCTCGCACTATGGTCGCACGAGAAATAAAAAAAAAAGCCTCCTAGTAATAGTAATTAGCCTAATGAGTGATATTAGCCTCCACGTGTTGCAGTCTCAGTTTGGCGTCCTCTCAAAAATGCATTTTACCATAAATACTCATTTTTACTCGATATTATCGATACTTTCTCATTGAGTACTCGATATTGGTATCGAGTATTTTATTAAAGTATTCGGTATCGGAAGTATCGATGCTTCATTGGTATCGCACATCACTAGTCGTTTGCCCGGTGAAGCCCCATTTGGTCGCCTCCCATTTCGTCGCCATTTCAGCGCCATTTGGTCGCCTCCCATTTGGACGTTTGACCTGACCCATTTGATCGCCCCCCATTTCGTCGCCAATCGTCGATAATAACAACATCGATAATAACTTCTCCCAAACATCGATACTTCTAAATAGGCCTACTTCCATACTGCCTCGAACCAAAGCCTCGATGAAGTTGAGGCAGTTGCTTTTGTCGAAGTTGCTTTCTGTTGCTTGATTATGGGGCAAATGTTCCAAAATTAAATTGAATTTTGGTGTAAAAATGCATGTAACTGAACTTTTAATTTCCCCCATTAAAATCATTTGGGTTACAAACAGGCACGATATGCTTGATAACTTGATAAAATAATTTGACAGTTGTAGGATTATGGAAACATATCCAGTTTCTTTCCTTTGTACTGTATTCAATTGTATGGTGCAATTAGTTTTTTTTAATATAAATCATTAATTTTAACTAGGGTCTCTTATACGTTTAAATTATATTTAAATTTAAAATTAATTTATTAATTTTTGGTCTTTGAAATTGGGACATTTGTCCATGGAGGTTTTGTCAGGGTCAATTGCGACCGGTCTTTGTCAAAAAGACTTTTTTCAAAAGCAGGTTGCACCATTGGAAAAAAAAGGACCATGTTAAGTCCAAAGCATTTGGAGAAATTGTTGGTTTTACAATCGATGCTTTTGAATGTCTTGCATAAATTTTGTTAAACCCAACTTTTACATTTGTCAAATTATCAGTAATGAAATGTCTGTTGTAGTCTAAGCTTTATCTATGTGATTTTATGCTATTTTATTGAGATAAAGAAATTAAAAGAACCATCGATGGTATTCCTCTACCCATCGATGGTATTCCTGTACCCATCGATGGTATACAGGCGATCAAATGGGAGGGCGACGAAATGGGAGGCGACGAAATGGGAGGCGACCAAATGGGGCTTAACCGTTTGCCCGCTGCACGTTAAAGAACCTTTGCGAGGCAAAATTTGCGGCCCCTATAATGACGTCCTGAAATGACCAAGGCAGTTGAAAAGGACGTTAATACCAACCAAACAAAACCAAACCAAACCTGATCACGTTGAACATTTATGACTTATGTTACTTTAGAATGCAATCTTTGAAATGATTAATCAATCAAGGTTGTAATTTTTTTTTTTTTTGTAAATATGACCTTCCAAAGTTCGGATATTACCTTTTTGTAATCACACTGTATATACGAGAGGAAATCAGTAGAAATAACACAAATAAGAGTTCTGATTTGAAAACTACTTTTATTCTTTCACATAAACTTCCTGTACGTTGAGGCACTTGTCCCATCGTTTCACAAGCCCCTCAAAATCAGCAGCATAAAATTCTTTGGGTTGCTTTCTGAACCAATGACTTTTCTTTGTACAGCTTCATCCGAAAGACGAAAGATGTTTGAGATGCTGTGAAAGTTCAACTGGGAAGTCCTCGAGCATCCTCCGTATAGCTCTGACCTTACTCCAAGCAACTTTCATTCGTCCCTATTAAACGTCCCTTTTATTAAAATTTATTATTTTTTATATTTTATTTTTTATATTGTTGGGATCAAATTTTAGAATTTGATATTGTGGAGAAACTGATTAATATATTAAAACATTTCCTCCCAACATTAAAAAGGTCGTATTAAAAAAAAATCACTAATCTTATTTGTTTCATTTAAACATCCATTTGTAACTTATTTACTGACTTCCCCTCGTAAAATAAAAACCATTAAACATACCGACTTTAAATTTGCAGTATATATTCTTTAACCAACGCGACAGTGATTGAGCCTACAGTAAATGTTCAAAGTGGATCCAATTTTCCTGTTTGCACAAACATACGAGACGGCATATATTCTTGGGAACGCATTGCAGCATGTCTTTCGGAATGGCGTTCATTTCCGAGCGAATGTTTGCTTTCAATACGTCTAGGTTGCGTGGATCGTTGGCATACACTCGACCTTCTAAATAGCCCCACAGAAAATAATTCGGGGAAGTCAGGATCCATGAACGAGGTGGCCATATTTCCTTCGAAATCGCTCTATCCTGAAAAATAAATTGCATTCGTTCCATTCGGTTATTAAAGCGCTGTTACGACACAGTGGCTTGGTCCAAGTCTTCAATTTTTTGCTTTTTTCTTAGAAGAACTTGACTCTTATTTCAACCTGCATATTCTTCTCCTTGCTCTTCCAGATAGTAGCCACGGTAGACGGACCGAATCTTAACCATCGTCCAACATCACTTTTATTTTCAGCCTTTTCTCTTTTCTTATCACTTTTAATAGCACGTACTAAACCAACTTTGTTCTACACACAAATCTTTTCTTTTAGCCATGTTCGTTTTTTGAAATATGAAACATACAGCTGATAATACGACTGATATAGGTTAGCTGTCTAACAACTGGGGCCGAACAACGGCAATTTTTATTTATTTTGCTTCGCTATAGAGAGCGATGGTTTCGTTACAGAGAGTGAATCAATGAATAGGTTTTAAAGAAAACTAAACAAGTTCAAGTAATGTTCACCTTATATAGAGTTTTGCGTTATAAGGAGTTCAATTACAGAAAGTTTTCACTGTATTTCAAAGAAACCCCAAAAAAACCTGATGATGAAGATAAGAATCCTTGAAAACGTTTTGTTTTCTGTTTTCTTTATAATCAATCAAAACCATCCTATCACTAGTTATTATTCTTCATAAGCTTACCACCACAACTCTTCTCATCCTTATCTTCATAACTATTTATATCTACGACACATCTTTGAAATCATCCTCAACATCCCTAAATCCTACCGACAACTTAAAGATCAGAAAAATCTTCCATCATCATTAGTTACAGGGTGTTTCATAATTGGTGTCCCGTCTTTAGGTCCAAATAACGACCAATGGGGAACAGATTGGGGGAAAATGAATATTAATTATTTGGTTTTAATGTCCCCTAATTCAGAATAAAAACATTTCGCGTCCCTGGGGGTGAAGGGGTAAATTTTGAAAATTTT
Organism: Rhysida immarginata; assembly: GCA_023313115.1. NCBI lineage: Eukaryota > Metazoa > Arthropoda > Chilopoda > Scolopendromorpha > Scolopendridae > Rhysida > Rhysida immarginata. Next base: position 2,191,421 of record JAHWFO010094185.1, read on the forward strand.
AATTTTGTAGGGGTAAGGGTTAGACCCCATGTGTTATTTAGAAAGTTGTAGTGAAAAGTTTCTAATGAGTTTTTCTGTTTTTGTCTACATTAGCTAGCCATACCTTTCACTTTACCCACTCGATAAAGGGCAGGGGATGAGATTTTTTCACCGGGTTTTTGCTAAATCCACATTTTACATGATGCTCTACAACTTTCTAAATAACACATGGGGTCTAACCCGTACCCCTACAAAATTAAGATTTTCAAAATTTAACCCCTTCACTCCCAGGGACACGAAATGTTTTTATTCTGAATTAGGGGTCATTAAAACCAAATAATCAATATTCGTTTTCCCCCAATCTGTTCCCCTTGAGTCGTTATTTGGACCTAAAGACGGGACACCAATTATGAAACACCCTGTATTAAATTTATTACCATTCCTTTTTAATTTATTATTATATTTAATTAAGGAGATTAGAACCATACACAATCACATATTATCAATGAAAATAAGAAAGAAAATTCCACAGCCTGGGTTCGAACCAGGAACCTTCTGCTCACTGTGCAGAGGCGTCAACCAATTGCGCTACTGTGGACATGGAAGCATAAACGCTATCTACATGTCATTAGGGCTGGTTGGAGCAGTACCGAGTTCGCGGGCTGGGACTATCTTTCCTACTGGCGTATAATCGTTAAAGATTTATAAATGAAAGGTCTTAAGAGGATTTTTTTTCACGCCAAATGAATTAAGGGGTTTTCTCAAATAACGTGTACAGGGTGTTCTCGAATAACGTATCAGGATGTTCTCGAATAACGCATCAGGGTGTTCTCGAATAAGGTGTACAAACTTAGTGGGGTGAAAGAGGGATCAAATCTAAGCAACATTTCCCTCCTTCATTTTTTTTTCTCTGGGGCATTGTTTTTGAGATAAAAAATGTTGGACGTCGCGTAGACGAAATATGCCACTCAATCCGTGCTTCTGGAACACGTCAAAATCATGGGCAATCATGTAATAAAATGAATAAAAACACACTGCATACAGTACAATAATGTGATTTGGTTTTTATGAAGCATGCAAATGAAACGTTCAAAAGTTCTTGGTTCTTCGCGAATCTGGTCCGCAGCAACAAACGTTTCCGTCGTGTAGTGATGGAATTGTGCAACTCAGAGGTCTTCTCTTGAGATCCGAACAGTAGCTCTATCCAAACAACTGTTTCCTGCATGTAGGATTTCAACATTTTTTATCTCAAACACAATGCCCCAGATAAAAATAATGAAAGAGGTAAATGTTGCTTAGATTTGATCCTTCTATCACCCCCCCCCCCCCAACTTTGTACACGTTATTCGAGAACACTCTGTTTACAACAAAGTATTTCATAATATTCCCTTATAAGCTAACGTATAAGGTAAAAAACAATAGTAACCTTTCTTTGCTTACCTTTACCTCCTGACACGGACGTCGTTTTTGTGGGGAAAACTAAAATATCACAGCAAGTTGTTTGATGGCCATCACGTAAGTAAGGACAACAAATATGTTTTGGAAAACCAAAGTCTTTGCAAGACTTCCCCTCCACGCAGCCTTGGCCTACGCAAACCGTGTGCGATGTCAAAGTTTCGATAGAAGGACAAACTAGATAAAATATTAATAATTAATTCTTAAGTGTAGGAAAATGTTCATTTTCATAATGAATGTGGCACTTTAATAAATTTAAATGTATGAAATATGAGACTTATGAAAAAATGTTAATTTATCCTCTGTCAACTAGCAAAAGCAACGAAACCATAAATCCACAATACATGTACAGCGATGTAGCAAGGCAATGTATTGTGGATTTGTGGTTTCGTTGCTTTTGCTGGTTGATATCTGTGCCCATAGTTTCTTGGCTCTTTTTCAATTTTATCCTCTGACTTTGCATAATACTTTTACAGTGTCCGCGCAGTCCGCTCGCTAAATCGCCAGTGGCGACAGTTCAACTAATCTGACGAATAAACAATCAAATTTGGCGAACATACTTGGCTAATTCTATTTATATGGAAAAATTTTATTTTCAGCCTCGAAAATGAGATTATCATGTGAATAAAAGGATATGTCGTTTATTAGGAACATAATTTTTTTTTAATTTTAAATTTTGGCTAAAAACATGAGATTCTGGCTTAAAGAAAATCGCTATTGGGTAAACCATTGGCGATAAAAATTTCAAGTACTGAGCGGCCACTGCTTTTATACTGCTTCTGGCTACCTCATATTTCATTATACGATAGTGGTATTATTGAGAATTCACCTGATAGCTATTGGAATATTCAGAAGCTTTTAGATTTGCAAGAAACTATGAAAGAAGAAATCACATACTAATATTTATTTAATTTGGTAGAGTTTTACAGGTAAAGAAGCAAGAAACAGCAGTATGTTCATATTTATTCAGTAAATAGCAGCATGAAATGTATTTGAAAAGCGAATTTCTGTTGAATTTATCTCTCATTCTATCCTCACTTATGAAAACCTACAATATATGACAACCAATGTATTTTTCCCAACACATACTTTTACAGGATTTTGACAGAATACGAGAAATTTTAGGAAATAATCTGGCTTCATCAAACTAATGTTGAAATTTCTTGACTCGTTTATTGGCATAAATTTTAGGGTGATTTTAAAATTCTGCAATCCATATTTTCCGTTTTTATTAACATAAAAGTTCCATTTTCAAATTCACGTTGTAGAAATTTCATTTCTTGCATGGTAGATGACGGTTTTAGTAAGGACAGCATCCCGTAACACAATCATGTGAGACAGTTCAACATGAAGAATGAAAGTAGTTTTTAGTTTTAGTGGCAGTTATTTAATATTTTATAGTGGTGACTTTTTTTGAGTTGGATTTTAGGACTTTAGAACAGTGTGACCGTTCCTAGTATAATTATGCTAATTTAGCATAAAATAAGGCCTTCAGCATCAAGGTGATCTAGAATACAAGGTGGGGGTCAGTTTGCCGGAAGTAGTAAAAATTGCCTTACTGCGCAAGCGTATTTTGACGTCACTAGCATACATCGAAACCTATACCCGCTAAATCGAAACCTCAACAGAAACTAAAACATGGCGGCAATGAAAGCAGTCGTGCGATAGCCACACTTGACGACTCGTTCATTTCCTTCACAATTCTCATTCTTTATACTATATATTTTAATTAAATAATAATGCCATTATATGAAGGGACTTACGTAATTTATAATTATTGTAAAATGTACTTAGGTATTATCTTTTTAATGTGAACACAGGGTTGATGTTAACTATCAGCACATCGCGCGATAACTGATCATGCGACTAAGGTAAGTGAAATTTACTGAGACTAAATAGAAAAAGGGTTATATATCAGTTCGTTAGAAGGGGAGTGGGTGTCTTTAAAATCATTTACCTTGGTCTCATGTTCACTCATCGCGCAATGTGCAGATAGTTAAGCGAACACAGAGACAAGGACGATAACGTATTTCTCATTATCATTAGGCCTAGTTAGCATTCCTCGTTAAGATTTCGAAATTGATTCGTCGGAACCGTTGGCAGTTAAGAGACAGATGATAATTTCGATATTATTTCTTAATAACTTTATTTATGCAGGCATTAGGAAATTTTAATTTATAAAATAGTAAGTTTACAAATAAACGTTTCCTCAGAAATCAACGTAAGAGTTTTGTTTTTTTACGTGAAAACGTTTTCTTTTGTGACCAGAATAATGGCTACCGCACACGCCGGAAGTAAAGCCATAAGTCAGCCAGTGACGTCACAATACGCATGCGCGTTAAGCACTTCTGACAAACTGGACCTACCTGTTATTCTAGATTACCTTGCTTCAGCATAAAGTATAGCATAATGAAATTTTTGGCATATTTTTAGCATAATTTATAAAATTGATGAATAAGCAGAAACAAAGTTTGTTTTGTGCGACTAAAAATAAGTTTCTTTCGTATATTGACAGTTTCGTTTAAGTTCTTCACTCAAACTTCCTCTTCAAACATCAACACAACTTACGAGCTCAGCTTTCTACGGCTTCTACAGCTTTTTACGAATTAAGGTAGGATTATGTTTTTCAACAATGATTTGAGGTCGCAACCGATTTTGCAGAGTTGGATTCTGATTAATCTAGTATGCAGCCTATGTATTGTTAAGCAGTGTTCTATGATTGTTCTATGTATTCTTTAACGTTCTATGATTGTTCAATTTTTTTTTTTAAATCTTTAAAATTTAAGTGTTCAAATCTTTAAAAAATTTTACGAAACGCTTGAAGTACTTTTCTTATGAGTATGCATATTGAACTGTTTCAAGGCCTGTTCTTAATTTTTAGATGTAATTACTCGAGTTTACGGTTGTACTTTCTTTTTATCCCATTTGGGAGTTGAATTGAGACAAGTTAAAACCTTTTTTTTAAATCTGCCTGTAGATGGCTCTCAAAATTAAAATGAAATGTGTTGTTTTGCAATTCATTTTAAAAATAATATGGCATAATTCTGTAACAATTTTCCATTAAAACCGCATAATCTAGCACAATTGAAGTCAAAAGAATTTAGCATAATCTGGCATAATTTCTTTCAAAATCTGGCACATCAAGTTTTCTGAAAACGGTCACACTGCACACCATATATTTGTGTGCTCTTTATTTGTTTGCTTAAATAGTGCCATATTTACAGAGGATGAAGGTAGAAATATTCTACTGAGGTAAGATTCACTCGCGTTGTATTTTATTCTTTAAATTTTTTTCTCTGTCATAAAATAGGTCTTGAACTTTTAACAATTTTTATAATTTACGGTATAAGTTACTGACTCCAAGGTATCAGTGATTCAAGATTTGTTCAGACTATAAATCTTGATCAAGATCTATTCGTTGATCATGATAAGAAATGTAGTGTCAACGGAACGTTATTAAGTGAAACCTGATCATCAAGTTCGAAACGTGGGTAATTTCACACACGTTCTTATAATCTGATCCATAGCCACCGTATAAGTAAATTTACATATACGTTGGCTACGCCTGATCAAATCCTCAAAGCCGATCAACTCCCAAAATCCAATGCGATCACCAAGGCTTTTCATAATGGCGGAAAAACGCCGCTTCGCTAAGTATATAAGACTTATATGACTAATTAACGTAGAAGGAACTCTATTTGTTCAAGAATAACAGTTATGAACAGAAACAAGAAAAAAATGAAGTTTTTTTTTTTAATCACAGAAGATTGGGTCGGCGGTAAAGTAACTTTCGTCAAGGTCAATAAACATAAGGTCTGGACGATACCATGATTCATTGCGACGGCGGCCATTTTGAGTCTTTCGAAACGATTTCATTTCACTCTCGCTATGCTCTCGCTTAGTTTCTTTTGCAATCTACATGAAATTGCAGTTTTAATTTTAAAATCATATTATTCAGTAAGGCTTCATATTTTTAAAAGCTTTTATTTAACTTGCAATGTCTGTTAGTTTGTTTAGGTCAAATCTTGTAACCAATATTAAACCAAATTCCCGACAAGGTAGAGAGCTGAAATTTTATACACATACGCAGGACGTAGGATAATGCATGTTAAAAATTTTTTTTCCAAATCGGTTCACTAGTTCGTGTTCTAATGGTACTAATTCATTACTACGAATTGTCCAATTGTCCAATTGAGGGTTAATTGCGTGTTTTGAAAAATAAACAACCTTTTTTTCTCTGTTGCCAGTGATTTGAACAAAGAATATATAGTTAAAAAATGTATGGAGGTAAAAGCACATATATTTTTGGAATAAATAATTTTCTGCATGCTATTATGTATACTATTAATCAAACTTTTAGCCCCAAAATGGCGATAGCATTGGGAGTGCTGGTGTCCAGACCTTTGTTTATTGACCTTGACTTTCGCTAAACTCCAGTATTATCATCTAGCGGCAAAAATTGTAACCCTGATCGTGCCTAAGATTATGCGGTGTGAACACACGGATTCGTCGATAAGGGGAGCATTCTTTTAAGGACACGATGTTTAGGTATCATGGCTGCCGCTGAGGTAACCAGAAAACCCGAAGAGAATATTAACATCGCGTTCTCAAGCAAGCTACGAAACCAGCTAAAGAAAATAAGATGGCGGCGACGAACGATCACAAGTATGTCGGAGCAACCCCCACAACATCCAGAACTTATAATCTAGTTGATTGTAAGATAAAAGATGGAATCGTTACAGGTTACGTCGAATCTCAAGAAGATATACAGAAGTTTTTTAATAGTCTTCAATGCGATCGTCAGGCATTCTCAATTACGCACGTTCACTATTCCGTAAAAAGAAACTAATTAATAAATATTAATTATTGTATTCCAGGGTTCTTGTGTCTCGTCCTTTTCTTAATATATATCCGTAAAAAGAAACTAGTAGAACATGGAAAACACAGTAACTCAATAGAATAAGCTTGTAAAGTAACTGCTGGTCTATAGAAATAGACTTCATAGCTTCTAATATTGCTACAGGATAATTAAATAAAAAATAGAAAACTAATAAGCAATATATTAAAAAAAATTAATGCTTATGTTTGCTTTCTTCTTCAAAGTTGCTCTATAGCAGTCTTCGTACAAAACGGTTTAGCATTTTATTACAAATTTCTTAATATAATGCTTATTTATTTAATTAATTGCTGTTGTCTGCCGATTGATATACATTGGATTTTTATTGCATTAGCAGATAAAAGTGGTGATACCTTCTCGGTACCAGATACGGAGCCAGCAATAAGGAAGATTTGGTTTGATAATCAATCTGCCTATCCATATTACGTTAGAAAGTGCACTTACCATGGCTGTGTTCATGGGACAAAGTACTACAAAAAACATCTAACAAGAGAGAACTTGAATCCAGTAAGTTTACTGAGAGATCCAATACAAATTTATGAATAGTGTTCTGTGAACTAGATGTTGATAAAATATTACTTAAGAATTACACTTTCTATATGTGTGTTAATTGTAAGGTGTGTATCTTAATGTTTTGTATATTGTTTTAGAATCATTCTACTGGAAAGAAAAGAAGATTCAGCATTCAGGATACCAAAAAGTTAGGGTGCAAGCCACTTTGATTGTGAAAGAACAGTGCATCTTTAACGAAGAAAAATTCAGAGGATCTGCAGGCTTGAGCATTTGGAAACACAATCAAGTTAGTAATTTTGATTCTAATCTAATAAAACAGTTCATAGAATCCTGTAGGCTGAAAAAAAGAGTTGTGTTTTTGTTCAGAATTAGAAACTGACTTTATTTTGTTCAGGTTTCAAAAACTATACGCAATGATATCAAGGTACACAATTTACCTTCGACAGTAACCAGATTTTACATTGAATTGAACACAGTGCATAATCATGCACTTGCATTTCTGCAGGCGAATATTCATCTAGAATGAAAGAAGAAAATATATCATTTATTTGAAAAAGGTATGACATCTGTGAAGGAAATCAAGACTCACTTAAATGAACATGTTGCACAGATGTTTCCATTAATTAAACCTGATAAGTTGAACACTGCACTTTATCCTTCCAATAGTGTAATTTACTCGCATGTGTTTCGTGCGTGCCTTTTGATGAAAGGTAGTACTATTAATCAAGAAGCACTAGATATCGCTATTCAGAAATGGAAGAAAGAAACACCAGGATCTCAGTTTTATTTCAGGCCTTTTTCTCTGAACAGTGAAAATAAAACTTCTAACAACAATTCTTTTATTTTCTGTCATCAGGCCCCATGGCAAAAGCAATTATTGAAAATCTTTGGCAAGATCTGTTTGTTGGATGCTACATATAAGACAATGAAATATTGCTTTCCATTGTTTTTTATTGCTGTGAAGGCCAATACCGAATATATTGTTGTTGGAACTTTTATTTGTGACACGGAAAGAGCCTGTACTATTGGGGAAGCATTGGTTATCTTCTCATCATGGAATTCAGATTGGAATCCATCAGTGTTTATAACAGATTATTCTGAAGCAGAGATTAATGCTATTACAGCTGTTTTTTCTGGGTGCAAGGTCAATCTTTGCACATTTCATCCAGAACAAGCATGGTTATGCTGGGTGAAAAAAAGTGAAAATTTAAATAACCTTGAAGAAGGAGCTTTGGTTTTACAACATTTTCGTGCAATTGTTCAGTACGAGACCAAAGAGAAACTTAATGCAACTCTGGAAGAATTCAAAGCAAGTGATGTCTGGAAGAACAATGTAAAGCTTCAAAAATGCTTTATGAATACTTGGTGGCCTGAAAGAGAGAGATGGGTGGAGTGTTTTATTGATCGAGCAGCCTGTAATAATATCACAACCAATGCAATAGAATTTTGAAATGGGGATTTCTGTTAAATGCAACAGACAAAACATTGACTGGTACACTGAAAGTAATAATTGAACAGTTTCTTCTCGAGAGCTACAAAAAACATATGGTAAACAACATGAAGTTCACAGTTCCGAAAATATAATCAAAGCATTCACTCATTATGCAGAGATACGAAACTGCCAGTGCAGAATTTACTACTGCTGATGTAAAAATTATCAGTGTTGGAGTCTTGAGTGTTAAGAATTCTTCAGAAAAGAAATGGCATGTCATTGATTATAATACTGTTAAGTGCACTTGCCAAGATCACATCAGAACTTAAAATAAAGCAAGCATTTTCGTGCCGCATTTTTATATGTCCCTGGTTATTCCTTTGATAACTTGCCAGAAACCTATAAAGAAAATCCATTTATTAAAATGGAGGATTTTGCAGCTACTATGAAAAATCAAACGTGCTTGATAAGTTCAGATGATGGTAATAGCAGTAAAAGTAATGTGCAACCATGTACATATTTAGAAGACCCGCCAACTGCAGGAGTTGAGATCGAGTCAGAGCAACCATTAAGAGAATTGGTCTGAAGAAAAGTGCACAATCCTTAAGACAAGTGCTAAAGGAACTTATAGATTTGTCCTATAACTCCACTGATGCAGAGGCGCTTAATATTGTGACAGAAGTGGTTAGGAGTGAGATTCCGATATTAAGAAAGACTGTTCCTCTTTCGCAACACATGCCATTGGAGCAATTGTTTTCAATTTCACAGAGGAGTGCTCAGCAACTAATAAAAAAGAGAAGAGCACTGGACACAATAACCATGAAAAATATTAATTTAAAAAATAGGTGGCGCAAGAATAGAGTAGGGCAAACTGCAGAGAGTTGGAAAAAAGCCAGAGAAATAAATATTGATAGAATAGATTTGTGTGTGAGAATTTGTGTACCTTTTAACTTCTTGTTACAATCATTGCATATTATTCCATCACTGTAATAAAATTTAAAGTGATGATTTGTTAATTTTCATATAAAATTATAAAATACAGATGGAATGTACTTTATGTTCAATAAAAGTATTATTGAACAAGCTCAGATGTAAAACTCAAGCAGACTTCTTATGCAGTTATACATTAAACGTTAATATATTATGTATAATCCTCATATACTATTCTCCTCAATCTTATCATGTACTAAATATTTGATTGAGGAGAATAGTAAATATCTATTTAATTTTAAAATGTTCTTGATTTTTTGTAAGTATATTTAATATTAGTCTTTAAAAACGATAAATTAGAAGAAAAAGATTAGTAAAAAAAAAAGGTCACATTTTCTAGTGACACAATTTTATTTTGCTGATTAAAACAACACCAGCGCAATGCTCTTTTCACTATACTCTCAGCTTCAATGCTACTTTCACTTCACTCTCCGATGTCAACATTCTCTTCGGGTTTTCTGGTTACCTCAGCGGCAGCCATGATACCTAATCATCGTGTCCTGAAATGAAGGCTCCCCCGTCGATAAAGCTTGAACATGATTCATCTTGAACGTGTGTAAAATGATCATGGTCAAGAATTGTAGTGTGAATAAAGAGTTCATTTATACATGCATTATCTTATAGTATTTAAAATTAATTTATTATATTTTTGCTTTTCATGTTTGTTTAGGGATTTTTTTTATTTTGGAGGGACGATGAAAATGAAAGGCCCCTATTTCTATAACATAAATAACCTAATAGTAATTATATTAATTATAATTAAGATAATATTATCTAAGGAAATACTTAGATATGGTTTAACAAATATGTGTTTAATAAACCATTAAACATGTTAAGAAATTTATGAAAAACAAGAAAATACATACCTTTGGTTATTGACATGGCTGTCGTAGTTTGGGAAGAAGCTGAAACATCGCAACAAGTTGTTCGATGGCCATTGCGTAAATAAGGGCAACAAATATGATCTGAAAAAACAGAGTCTTTGCAAATCATTCCCTCATCACAGCCTTCCCCTTTGCAGACAGTGTGTGATGGCAAATTTTCGATAGATGGACAAACTATATAAAATGATTAACAGCGGATTCAGAATATCTTTTGTGTATTTTATGTAAGGGGAATAAATGATAAATGTGGCAGTTACAGAACCTAAAGAATAAATTATTGTGACTGCTGGAAGTATATTAAATACTAGCAGAGGACCCGGCGTTGCCCGGGATAATTACACTTGTACGTAAACAGAACAATCTTAAAATGTTAAATTATAACTCCAAATTTGTTAAATAATAACTCAATCAATAAAACACTGAGCAAAGGGATTATCCATTCTACGAAAAATCCGAAAAACAGGAATTCTAGATGATATACCAGGACTTTATTTAACTTCTTGTTGACTTGCCTGAGATTAAAATGATATCCATCTTCACGACAGGGGAACATCACTGGATACTTTAGAAGCTTGCCCCTGACCCATTGTTCAGATGTTTCCAATGCCAGTATAGATTTTTCTGTTTTAGCTGCAGAGTTTCTCAGACAAATTTTTATCAGAGTTCCATTACATTTTTTCCAATAAGCGCTCACAAAATTATGTCACATTAAAAACGATAATTAAGCAAAATTAAAAACAAACGATATATGACCATAAGATATTTCCCTCTATTCCGATTATTTTTATCAGGAAAATATTTTATTAGAGAAGAGAATGCCTTTCCAAAGTGATTTTTGCAAGAATAAGTGAAAAAAAGACAAGGCCTGGGACAAGTTCAGGGAGAAATTGGAGGCAGACTATGGTTCGGCAAACAAGGTATTCTGGCAGACCGTGCGCCGCCTCCGTGGAAAGAAGTCTCTTTCATCACAAACTATTAAGAGTTCAGATGGGAGGCTTCTGAAAACGGAGGAGAGCGTGTTGCATAGGTGGAAGGAATACTTTGAATCTCTTCTTAATCCGGTGAAAGCAACAACTGAGGTACATGAAGTGCACCTTGGAGCGGAGAATAGTCACGGTAGTATCACTGAAGCAGAAGTCAGATGGGCAATTATGTCCCTGAAGACTGGCAAATCTGCAGGTGATGATGAAATCCGGTCCGAGATGTTAAAGGCCTTAAATCAGGATGGTATCCTGTGGCTGACTCGAGTGTGTCAGGTTGCTTGGATATCTGGACAGGCCCCTAAGCAATGGCAGACAGGAATTGTGATCCCTATCTTCAAAAAGGGAGATCAGAGAGATTGCAACAATTATCGCAATTGACATCTCTTTGCTCAGCATTCCTGGGAAAGTGTACGCTAAGTGTCTGCAGAAGAGAAGTCGGGAAATAGTCGACTCCAAACTGTCGGGGGAGCAGTGTGGTTTCCGACCTGGCCGAAGCACGACGGATCACATCTTTGCTCTAAGGCAAATCTTTGAGAAATCCTGGGAGTATGCAAAAGAGGTCTACGCTTGCTTTGTAGACCTCGAAAAAGCATATGACAGAGTTCCTCGGGAGAAGCTCTGGCAAGTGATGCAAGAGTATGGAGTGGATGGGCAATTACTGGTTGCTATCATGTCTCTGTACGAAAGCTATGAGAAGCATGTCCGGATAAATGGCATTAAGTCAAGACGTTCACCGTGGATGTTGGACTCCGCCAAGGGTGCGTACTGTCGCCCCTCTTGTTCATTATCTTTATGGACTGGATAGACAGGGGCAGCCGAGGCGATGAGCGTGTTTATGTGGATGACTGCCTGGTGGAGAGGTTGCTCTTTTCTGACGACCTTGTCCCCCTTGGGTCTTCTCGCACGAACCTTCAGCATGCACTAGACCGGTTTGCAGCCAAATGTGAAGAAGCTGGGATGAAGATCAGTGTGGCTAAAACTGAGATTCTGGTCCTTTCAAGACAGCCTGCTCAGTGCGCTCTCCATGTTAGGGGAGCCTCATTGACACAGGTGGAGAAATTCATGTATATCGGGATTGCATTCACGAGTGATGGACGGCAGGAGAAAGAATTGGATGCTCGGATCGGTGCAGCAAGCTGTGTCAGACGCGAACTGTGGCGATCCGTGGTATCGAAACGCGAGCTGGGTAAGAAAGCCAAGCTCTCCGTCTTCAAATCTATCTTTGTCCCCATTCTCACCTATGGCCATGAGGCTTGGGTAATGACCGAAAGAGTGCGATCGCGCGTACAAGCGGCCGAAATGAGATTTCTGAGAGGTGTGGCAGGTGTTACCCTACTAGATAGAGTGCACAGCAGCACAATAAGGGAGTCTTTAGGTGTTGAGCCGCTACTTCTCCGCATTGAGTGATCTCAGTTGCGCTGGTATGGCCACGTGATACGGATGCCGCAAACTAGTCTTCTTAGGCAGTTGTTATTTTCCAAACCGGTGGGTAAGAGACCAAGGGGCTAGACTACATAGAGTATCTGGGTTCGAGTCGCTTGGATATTATCAGGGAGGACATGCACCCGATGGCGGAAGATCGCGATCGCTGGAGATCCTCCATAGGGCTGCTTCCCCCGCGACCCTAACGGATAAGCGGGTTTGAAAAGTAAGTAAGTATCCTAGTCAACACATATTTTGTGACTAAGACCACACAAAGTGTTCTTAGTAGTAATTTGTAGGTAGAAACCGAATCTGATTTTAGATTTTTTTTATCACGTCAAGTTTCCAAGTTATGCACATCGAGATTTCTAAGTTAAAGTAATGGGAGTGAAGAGAAGCGGCTACACTGTTAAAGTATCCATATTTTGGGGCCGCAAGGAAATTTACCAGGCCCCAAACACTGAATGATTTAAAAATGTTTCATTGAAAAACAAGAAAGCTGTGCGTGCTAGAGAAATTTAAAAATTATATTCGTAATCAGCAGAAAAAATACTACCAAAAATCACCCATTTTCATTTTGTGTCATGTAAAATCTTAAATTTTGTTGACCCGTGTTATCGAACAATAGCGTTAATACCTCATGTCAGCAAAGTTTTACTAAAAATTGTCCAAACAAGACCTGAATCATACATGGAAAGAGAGCTCCAGAGGAACAAGCAGGCTTTCGCAAGAATAGAGGCACGAGAGATGAAATTGCAAATGTAGGATGGATATTGGAAAAAGCCAGAGAATATCGAAAGGATACCTGTATGTGTTTTATAGATTACTCTAACGCTTTTTATTGTGTCTCACATGAACGATTGTGGAATGCATTGTGATTTTATGGAAAATCTGATTGTTTTGATTAAAAAAAACCTTTATGATGATCAATAGGCTACCGTAAAAACAGAATTTGGAAAAACCGAGAGGTTCAGCGTCAAAAAAGGAGTCAGACAAGGATGTCTTCTTTCTCCATCTCTTTAATCTATACGGAAAGTTAATTTTCATAAAAGCAAAATTAAATGAAACTGCATCATAAAATCGGGGGAAAGTGTATCAACAACTTTCGGTATGCAGACGACACTACATTGTTAGCAGAGAGTATATCAGATTTAAAAAAAGCTTAGCAGGAGAATTCAAACTGAAAGTGAGGAATGCAGGCCTGAGACTAAATTTGAATAAGACAAAGAATATGACAACAAATCAATTCGCAGATTTTGAAATTGACGGGGAAAGTTTAGAAGTAGTTGACAACTTTCTTCTTTTGGTTACGAGAATAGACAAAAATGGCACCTGCCTTCGAGATAAAAAGAAGATTAGCGCTAGGTAGAAAAGCAATGGCAAATTTAGAAAACATTATGAAGGACAAGAATATCTCAATAACAACAAAAATTAGAACTGTCAATGCAATGGTCTTTTCTATCGTAATGCATGGCTGTGAAAGTTGGGTTGTTAAAAAGAAAAAAAGAAAAATTGTGGATGCATTTGAATTGTGGACATGGAGGCGATTACTTCGAATATCATGGACTGCTAAAAGAACAAACCTTTCTGTCATAGAGAAAATTAAACCTGCTCTTTCCCTGGAAGCCATGAATTTAAAACAAAAACTTTCCTATTTTGGTCACATTATGCGTAAAGTGAGGGACTGGAGATAGCAATAATGCTTGAAAAGGTTGAAGGTCAAAAAGGACAGGGTAGACCAAGAATTAGATGGCTAGAAGGAATAAAGAAAAGCGACAAACAAGAACCTTGAAAAATTACGAAACGTGATGGAAAATAGAACAAGATAGAGGGCCGCCAAAAGTAGTTACGATTTGATGGAAACTAACAACAACAAAGTTACACAATAAAACCATAAATAGTATTAATATTGGCAGCTCAGTAAAAAATCCCATGGCAAACAAAATTAGCTCGGGGATCAAGAGCTGTCGTTAAATTCATTAAATCGCATTAGAAAGTATACCTATTTTTAGAGATTTTTTAAACAGATGAAAAGGTGAAGGCGATTTTATTTCCGCTGGAAGTCGGGCCCAGCTCCTAATACCAGTGAATGATATGCAGCGATTACAATAGTTGTGCCGCACCGTGGGCACATAAGATTTCACAGGCGTTACGAGTTAGGTAATGATGTCGATCCTGATATAGCTGTATAACAATAAGAGTGGAAACTACCAGAGTGGAATTAATAGTTTTATAAATAAATGAGCATAATTGTAGTAGATAAATCTGATAGTAGATAGTGGGGATGTTTAGCAATGAGAAATAATGACGAACAAAAGGATTTGGGAATTCAAACTAATATTAATTGTGGATTTGTGCTTTCATATCGTCGTTAGTTTGATCGTTGTGTCCACAGTTTCTTGACTGACTTTCTTGATTTGGGAATTTTTAAGAGTGTATGAATAAACCATTTCAGCAGTTTGAATAATCGGGATAAGTTAAAGGATGTGGAAGCTTCCCAGAAAACAACACCGTAACCGAAGGAAGAATGAATCAATGAGCAATAAAGAAGTAAAAGAAGAAGTAAAAGAATATTATTTGGAAGGTAGTAGAGCCTGTAGATCATTCCTAGATTAGCGTTGAGTTTAATAAAAAGATGATCTATGTGAGAGTCCCAAGATATATCAGATGATAACAGGAAGCCAAGATATTTACACGATGTAGAGGTCTCGAGTAGTTGGTTATCATAATACACCAAGAGCGAAGAAGGGATGTTCTGCTTGTTTTTTTGATGGAAAAATATTACTTTAGTTTTAACGGAATTAACTATTAGGAAGTTCTCATCATTCCATACTTTTAAAGTAGATAGCGACAAATTAAGATCGGCTAAAAGGGAGGAAATGTTGACATGAGAAGATAAAAGGGCAACATCGTCTGCTAAAAGATTTGTTCTAACTGAGTAAATAATGAAGGCAAATCATTAATGAAAAGTTAAATAATAGAGGGGATAGTATAGAACCTTGAGGTACTCCTAAATTTCTAACCAGAGTAGTGGATGAAATATCAGAGAATGATAAGTAGTAATGACAATTAGTTAGAAGAGGGGAAAGCCAAGATAGAGGAAAGCCCTTTATGTTATAGGAAGAAAGTTTATGAAGAAGTAAAGAATTTGAAATTGAATCGAATGCCTTGGTGTAATCAACAAATATAGCAGCTGCGAATTTGTTGGATAACATTTTGGCAGAAACGAATTCCGTCAGCTCATCACAGGCAGTTTACATATTCCTGTTAGCCATAAAACCATGTTGATTGACGCCGATTAAAATGGAGGAATAAACGAATTGAGATAATCTTAAGTAAAATAACTTTCGAGAATTTTGGCGAATATAGGAAGAACTGAGATCGGGCGATAGTTAGATTATAACTAGGGTCGCCTTTTTTGAAAATAGGGGTTAGATGCCCCAGTGGGAGAGATGCCCCACTTGCTTTAAAAAATAGCAATACTCAACAGGTGGAGCTACAAAAATTGAAATCAATTATGCATGTCTGGAAATCTCACTGCTGAAAATTTGGTTCGCGTCGGGTTCTTTGCTCGCCTACAAACCAAGAAAACCTGCTTCGTTGAGTGTGATTTAGACTCCCTTACAGTGATAAACAGCAAATAAATGGTTTATTAAGGTCGAGATTAATGAGTATGAAGTTGATCTCTTTGATAAATATGTAAAGTAATACTGTCGTATCTAACATGTGCCGAGATGAAACAGGAAACATTAATCGATAAGTCAAAATAAACATTTAAGTTTGGGTTTGCAAAGGAAGAGATGCCCCTTTAGCATGCGGGGAATGATGCCCCAGTTTTTAGATGTTCACTTGTTTAATTTTATTAGAGAATGCCGAGACGATATAAACGGAAGCAAACTGGCCTAAATATAGGTCAGTGGATTATTGGTAATCTAAAAAAAAGCTATCACTGCAGTTTCCAATAAACAAATGGGCGTTAACGAGGCAAGCCGGTATTTTGGGATCCCATCCAGAACCTCGAGACGACGAATAAAATCCAATGGTGTAACAACGACAAGTACAATCTACAATATGGTAGTACCGTACAATCTACAATATGATTTATTAAGATGGCTTTGAAGCTTGTGGAATTATGTCTTACAACTATTTGAAAATTCCCGATCATGCGTTTGTCATTGGTGAAGCTGCAACAACGAATGAAGCTCCTAAAGTTCAGCAAACAGAAAAACCAAGTGACACTGATGTTCAATCACGAGCAAGTCACATAGAAACAGGACTTAGTAAGTTGTCTCCAGGAAAGATTTTACATAGTATTTCACAGGTTCCAACACTAACTACTAAATCATCAACCAGCTTCCAACACTAACTACTAAAATAAAAAATACAGAATGTTTATGTAGGGCATCTTACCCCGGCTCACCCCAGATGGATAAGAGCCATAACTAACCTAAAGATTAAAAATATGGACTAAGAGAATCGGTAAAGAGTGATTAAGTGAAATGATTACATCGGACCGAAAACCAAGACGATCGGGACTGGCGAAGATTTGAGCTGAGAAATAATGACGCTGACTTCTTCTGGCGTGGTGGGAAATACAAAAAAAACCTTGAGGGTTATGAGGAATATCGTAAGGATGGGTAAAAAGGTTAGTGCGCGTTGAAGAGGAAGAGGGGAGAAGTGTATATAAAAGAAGTTGTAGTAGTTTGATCGGGTTGAGAAAAAGGAGAAGGGGAAGAACATGAACCATGAGATAAACGTTTGAGAAGATGCCATTTATATTTATTCGATTGCAATTTGAAAATAGGTTTCTAAAATAATGTTGTTGAGAGTTATTAATTTGGCTTTTAACAAAGTTGGAATAATTTTTGAAAGTGCGAATAGCCAGAGGATTACGAGTTTAGTACGTCTAAAGAAGCATGAGGGAGAAAAGTTGCCATAGAGAAACTGAACAAAATAGAGAAAGTTAAAACCTATTAGAGAAAATAGAAAATAATAATAGAAGAACAAAACGGTGCTAACTAGTAAAAATAATAAAAATTAAAATAAATAAGAAGAAGTAAAAGAGGAAAAGGAAGTCGATAGAGATAGAAAAATGGTTGGTTGGTTTATTAGAAATTTTGGCGTCAACTACTAAGGTCATTTTGCGCCTTTTACACGACTTATATCTGTACGCAGCCCGGGACAAATACAAACATCCATACCCACGGCGGGATTCGAACCCACGACCAGGCAGGCTCGAGTACTAGAAAGCCTACGCCCTAGCCCTCTCGGCCACCCGGCCGGCATAGAAAAATGGGGGATAGCGGCTAAAACGAGGAGATGAATAGACTCGTGGACAAAAAAAATTAATGAAGAAAGACTCATAGAAGTCAAAGAAACAAAAATCAATATAAGCATAATTATAGCTGCCGCCACATAAGTTGAACGACAGGATGACGTCATTTCTAACGCCAGCCAACAGACGTTAACGGAAAGTAAATCGCTTAGCTATTCCTTGAAACATCCGCTTTCGTTTTCGAAACATTGTTTTCGTATTTATATTTAGTTTATATTTTCGTTTATTTCTTTTAAACAGATAAATGAAATTAATAAATTAATAAATTAAAAAATGACGCAGAATAGTCGACTCGAATGCAATTTGTTTCATGACTTTTAATAGGGAGTGCAAGTGACTACGTCACAGCTGACGTCATTTGTGCGATGAACGGGCCGAGAGCCTAGGAAATGGGATCGCTGGTTCCAAACATTGGAACCACGCAATTACGTACTAGTAACGTTGAAACGGGCGGCCAGTAAAAATGACATCTCTTAAATTAATTATGTTAATTTGTGTAATTGATACTATTATTAAGACATTTAATCCCATTATATATTTTATACATTAATATTAGAACGCTTTTTAATCACTTTTAATCACTTAGCAAAAGAATGCCATCGTTCGCGGATCTTTCTTTCTTTGGGAAAACGATAAAATGTCTAAATCGCTGTTTTGGCTCCTTCTTGAGCAGTGAGGAACTAAACAATTTCACATCTTAAATGTGTTATAAACACTGGGCTTATACAAAGCGATTTTATTCCATCCCTACGTTGGAACCATGTTAAATCC
>JAHWFO010094185.1:2210481-2239723 GCA_023313115.1 Rhysida immarginata
AAAAAATCGCATTTCCCGTATTCTGTTCATCATACATGCATTGTACACAATGAATTTAATATGCGAATAATTCAAAAAGCCTTTCACAGGAGTTTTTCGCTTCATACTATATTCATTGGTTAAGGATATTTTACATTGCCGGAAACTGAAATCGTAGATATTTTCAGTTTCTCAAAGATAACCAACAAAAACTACTTATGTCACCTGTCCGTTGCGGCACTAGATGGAATTCGAGATACAAGGCCCATGATCACATAGCATTCTATAAAGCCTTTATTTTCAAAGACTTGGGAGTTTTCTAGAAATTCAGCAGCTTCACTTAAAGAACTATGGGATTAGTGATATTAGTGTTGTGTTACTTATAGATAATTTCTTTTAATTTATTTTTCATACTTTTGTTTATATTTTACCTACTAAATGGTTTAGGGCAAGAAAAGTATTGGGCTTTATAATTACACTTTTATTTAACTTACTTTTCTTTGAGTCTGTCTGTCCGAGTCAAATCTTATAATCAGTATTAAACCAACTTCCCGACCAGCTAGAGAGCTGAAACTTGATACACATACACAGGACTGATGACAATGCATATTAAAGAAAAACATTTTCCAATCAGACCACTGGTTCGTGTTCTAATGGTACTAATTCATTATTTATTACGAATTGTCCAATTTGCACAACAAACAATTCGTTATGAAGCGGGGCAAATGTATCCGTTGTTTATTGTTGCAAAATTAAGCTTTATTAAATTTACCAATTGTTGAAGCCGTCTTGAAGAGATACCTATATATAGATAAGACAACACATTTTTTGTTATGCACTTTTACCTGTATTAACGTGGACGAATACGCTTGAAACTTATATGCTTGGAAAGTTCCCGTGCTCTATAGGGAGTGCAAGTGTGACGTCAGTCCTTGGAATTCTTCAGTCACGTGACTCGATTTGGTTCCAAACAAGTCTTCTCGCTTCGGGATTTAACATGGTTCCAACGTAGGGATGGAATAAAATCGCTTTGTATAAGCCCAGTGTTTATAACACATTTAAGATGTGAAATTGTTTAGTTCCTCACTGCTCAAGAAGGAGCCAAAACAGCGATTTAGACATTTTATCGTTTTCCCAAAGAAAGAAAGATCCGCGAACGATGGCATTCTTTTGCTAAGTGATTAAAAGTGATTAAAAAGCGTTCTAATATTAATGTATAAAATATATAATGGGATTAAATGTCTTAATAATAGTATCAATTACACAAATTAACATAATTAATTTAAGAGATGTCATTTTTACTGGCCGCCCGTTTCAACGTTACTAGTACGTAATTGCGTGGTTCCAATGTTTGGAACCAGCGATCCCATTTCCTAGGCTCTCGGCCCGTTCATCGCGCAAATGACGTCAGCTGTGACGTAGTCACTTGCACTCCCTATAGGCTTTCCACGCTTCAACGATAACTCCACCATTACTATAGTAGAACAAGTGCATCATGGGTAAAATCCAGACAAAGCATATTGTTGAGATGACTTACTGCGCATGTCAAAAAGATCGTTCAACTTACGTGGCGGCTGCTATAATTATATTATTACTCGTTGCAAATAAGACAGTAACAAAATTGAAAAACATAAAAACTATGCTGAGGGTGAAATCAGAAAGGCGGATCGTAAAAAAAATAAACGACAATAGATCGTTTACCTTAAATTATTAAAATAAAACAATTGTACATTATAAAAGCCCAGACAATAATTATCGGAGGGAAATTATATAAATCGGCACAAAAAAACAATAACATATCCAATAAAACAAATGGTAGATATTTAGATTAATAAATACAATAACAGCGATCGGTAACACACAATGGATTAGAAACTTAATCATCATTGAATAAGAAGAAAATTAATTAATAAGATTGAGATCTTTAATAGAAGAGATAAGAATTGATTTATCGTCATGATTTTTGACGAAAATATACCCGCCAAAGCTCCATGTGTTCCGAACTCCAAACACCAAATTTAGATTTGGCTTCGCGCAGGAGACGATAGCGGGCACCAGTCAGATCTTCTAGGATTATGAAGGGTGGCTCTCGTAATTTATGCCGATTTTTGATAATAAGATCTCTGAGAAAAGGAGAATTCATTTGCATAATAATAGGCCTGTTGGAAACGAATGCTGTTGAACCCAGACGATGAATCGCAATAATGTCTTCCGATTTCAGAGGGATGTCTAAGGACGTAGAAAACAATTCGGTGAGTTTGGTTATCAGATTTTCCGCAGGCTCCTCGGGCAATCCCAAGATTAGTAGATTTGAACGCCTTGAATATTTTTGAAGGTCGTCCAACTGCTTGAAGGCGATTCTACTCTGGATTCATCATTTATGAAGAGGGTGGATTCGATGGTCTGAAGTCTGTTTTTTTGTAAAGTCACGTGCGAATCTAATTGATCTAAACGGGCGGTGAGCGCTTCCATACGCTTCAGTAGAGGGTCCAGGTGGATGAAATTTCGAGAAATTTGGCCTTGATATTCTCAAGGATTTTATCGGAGATTATAGAAACAATGGACGCAATAGAAGACGGATCGTTGAAAAAAAAGCTGTGATGCTTTTCTCAATTAGAAAGGGCATTAAATCGTCGGATGGGAATTTCCCAGGCGAGTCCACTGATGGTGGGCGCAGGTTGCTGGGCTTAGAATTTGTCTGATTTCTCGAATTATCCCGTGGCATCATAAAGATTCAAATAAATAATAAATTTTAAAAAGCTAGCTAGTAATTACCGAAGAAGAGAAACCGCTGAATTCCGACGATAATAAGCAAAAGCAAGAATCAATGGAGATTAATGGTTAGAAGTCAAATCGGAACCATTAGTTGCTAGGTTTTACGTTCGACAGGAATTCACATATAATTACGTTTAGTAGATTACTAATTGTTTATCATCTCAGTGGCGACATTGCAACAGCTGTTAAGACTTAGGTAAATTAGCGTCGAAAAAAGGTTAAGCAAGTTCTCATTCGTTCTTAGCCACAGGTCGGAGCTAACTAACTGCGTCCTCTCGCCGCCGCCAACTTGTAATTTTACCGGCAACATAATGGCAACTCATCGATATTTCGCCAAATTTAAAGATACAAGCGTACTTGAATGATCGAACCGGGGGGTCGGGGAGGGAGGTTAACTTAAGATAAAATGAACAAAAAATTCTAGGAAATAAAAGCAGTAGAGAAGGAGGAAGAAAATAAGAGAGGGGAAAAAGTTCTTTTCTGTATACATACGCGGTTAGAGCGTCGCAAAAAGGCTCCCATACTGTAACGCGCAACACTTTCTCCACTGTAAACTCTTAAGCCCTTCGCACACTTAAGCGACTAAAAAGAAACCAGTTATAAACTTAAATCGCCAATCAGTTGCTAAATAGTTGCCGCCCGTTGATTTCAATTAGCAGCCGCACACAGCATTACTAGCTGGAAACCAGTTTTTAACGCGTCAGTGATCAGTCATCCGCAACTCGGAATGCAGAGTTGCTCGGCGATTTATTTCTAGAGTTGCTTTGTAAACGGCCACGTGAAACGGCGAAAATGTCAGAACAATCCTCGCATTTAATCTAGAATCCTTGAATTTAGAATAGACAACTCTTGCAGCAACAAATGCTCTGCATTTTATATTTATTTCAATGTAGGGGTGAACCCAATACCTCTTCTACTTCTGCCAGTTTTTCCTTTTTCTATCTATATACATAAAAGAGGACATCCACTGACTCATTGACTCATCATCGCCCAGCAAGATCTACTGGGGCCACCGACTCGAAACTCGGTTGGATCATAGGACGGATAGCGTAGGGGCGTGCTAAGACGGGGTTTTTCGAAATTCGGACCTCCTGCCCTCCCAGGTCGCCTAGCTCTACCTCCAATGAACGCAGATCTTCGAAATTTTGCAGGACGGTTTCTAGCTACCGTGCCAAGAAATGAGTTTTCCCGATTTTCAAAATTCGAAATCTATGGGTGCAAAAATTTTTAAAAATCAATTTTCGGGGGTGTTTTACAATATTTTCTGATATTTTGATGCAACTTTGCGAGGAATAAAGATAAAGCGACAAAACTCGAAGGGCAGCTTCGCGGGGATATTTCCAAAAAACCAATTTCTGTTTTTTTCGATTTTCGCTTTGTGAAGGGGACCAAGAGGTCTCAAAGATTGCCCCCCTCCCCCGTTTTGTGTTTTTGCCACTTAACTCCAATGCTGAAATGCAGAGAGCTTCAAAATTGCGCACGAGGATGTAAAAGACGTATCTAAAAAGGAAGCATTCGTTGGTTTTTGAAATCCATCTTAAGGGGGACAGAAATCCAAAAAAATCCCAAAATAGGCCTAATTTTGACGTTCACGTCCGGTCAACCCCACTCTGTGGCAAATTCATTTAGCACTTAGATATTTGGACCAAGAATAGTTCACATAATTTGCAAATTACTAACTTCTGCTATTTTTCATATTTTACCCCTTTGCCCCTCCGTAAAAAATGCGATTTCTCGCAGTTTTTCCAGTATTTCCACTTGGAAACCACACGGGTGGCATTTTCTCGCCATTCGACGCCACGATTCCGAGCATCATCACAGAGGCCGGGTGCTTGGTTGTAGACACGTAGCGGACCTTGGAGATGTCCTGGCCGAAGCTTACCACGCAGTCGTTTTGCTTGTTGACGACAGGATCGACCGTGAAGGTCTTTTCGTCAGAGAAAATGACAATTCGCTCGCCATGACTCTTCAAGTCGTTGAGAAGACGGCGACAGCGCTCCCGACGTTGTTCCCGTATCCGATCCGTCAGCAGAGGCCTCACGCTCTTTCCACCTTCTTCTTTGACCGCTCTGGACACTGTGGACACCGAAATTTTCTTTTTCTTTGCGAGCACAGTCATTTTGAGCGTCGGGTCTTGTTCGAAGGCTTTTCTCACAGCCAAACGGTTGACGACTTGAGGTCTACCTGAACGAGGTTGATCTTTAAGGTCTCTCCCATTCTTGAGCCTGTCCGCAACTCTGTGGATGGTCATCCGGCTGACTTTGAGGAGCTTGGCAATCTCGGACTTCGTGTGGCCCGCGCGCAGGAGAGCAGCGATCTCTACTCGTTTCGTTTCCATCGCTTTTGTCGTGGACATTAGAATCACTCAGAGGTTAACACGTAATTTCCAATATATTATTTGATTCTTTTGTGGAAATGGAATTATCCAAATCATGAGCAGTCCATTTTTTGGGGGATGTAAAGAGTGTAACAGAACTTTTGCAAAGCCCGGTAGCTGATATGCCCGGCGTTGCTCGGGCTCTTTTTGATGAAATTTGCAATTTCTGAATGTGGATATTCAAAAAAAAAATAAACATTCTCCACCTTTATTCTCCGGCATTGCGTCAAACTCACTCAGCTATATAACATTAAGCTTATGGAGGCCTACAGTACTTAACGGAAGAAAACACATGATTTCCCGACCGATGTCGCCGTTTATTCCAGGCTTTATCAAGGGTATACAGCGTGTAAATGGACGACGTTTGACAAATTTAAGAATATGTAGTGGATGAAACTGTGAGCAAAACAGTCTAGTCGCGATTTTCGATCTGTGGCTCTGTTAAAAAGTTATAGCGCTTTAAGTTCGGTATCGGTAAAGAATATCGGTATCGGCCAAGGTGATTCTAAAAGGTCGTGCCGAAATGTAAAGGCAGGTAGAGGGTGAAATTCTGAGCAAAAAAGTCTAGTCGCGTTTTTCGATCTGAGGCTCCGTTAAAAAGTTATTCGCTACTTTCAGTGAATATAGAGGGCGCTGCTATTTTTGAAAAATGGCGGCGAAAGTAGGATCCACCTCACAATTCGTTTTCCATCAACATACTTTCAATATTACACTGTGTAATATTTTTCAGTACCTTGGTAGCAAAAAACACTGCTTAGTGGAGTTAGAAACAGGTATGAATGCAAAACATATTGTCGCTTGTGGCAAAATAAATAAAACAATTTATGGCACTGTTTGTTTTCAATATTTCGAAAGAAAAAATGCCTGCTCTTCAAAGTGTTCACTTGGATTCCGTTTAAAAGCTTAAGCTGCTTATTAAGGCAGTATTGATGGCTTGAAGTCATCATAGCATCCTGAGCATTTTCATCCATAAAATCATTAAATAATTCAGTGATGCATTGAGTGTTGCAGTGGTGTAACTAACTTTTTAGTGCCGTATTCAATTTTTCATTTTTAGCTTTTTAGCGTCCCTAATTCGTTGCGCCCGTGTGCTTTGCACACCTTGGCCGCCCTTAACTACGCCTGTGGGTTGTTTTAGGCAAATCAATTGCTGTATTTTCTATATTACCAGCTTCATCTTAATTAATAACGGAATGTATTTGTTTATTATGATTGTAAAAAAAAACCACATTATACAAATGATAAGTTAATAAATCAAGTTTTCTACTACAATTCTAAGTACACTTCTAGATTCAGCTCTATATGTTCGATTTCTTTTCTGAAGGACAAGTTCGTTACGTGGTCGATGTGGCAAGTACCTGCTGGTTTCAACTTTCGTTTTAATGCTGGCATACTTAAATATTTTTTAGTTGTTAGTTGAAAAGTTATTAGTGTATGAAATATGAAAAGGTAGATTTAAGATGACAATTGTTCATAATAATAAACGACCTAATATTTTGCTTAATAATGAACCACAAACAAAACAATGCTATCAAAATCTAAATATGTTATCTAAAATAAATGCTACTGTAACAATGCAACTGACAATAGAACTAATGATTTTACCGTAGATTTTCGTGCATGTAACCGTATCGTACGTGAAACAAACTTTTAAAAACAAATATTTGAATTTATTTCATTTCTTTTAGTAGTATATGTTAAAATATGTAAATAATTTTCATCTTTTACCCTACCATTGCTTATTTCTGCTTACTTGGTGGTGATAGAAACAAATCCTGTTGAGTGAAGTGTTTGCTGCAGACACATGTGAAAACTGAGGCTTTTTTCCCCATTCTAAGTTTTACTTCCCAACTTTTTCTAATGGCTTTATATTTTGGGAAAAAATATAAACTTACTGCGTGTAAGTTTGTTTTTGATTGCAGACATACACACTACTGTATTTGTTACTTTTCCCCTTCATTTCTTTAGCTGCAACAACGTGTTGAGCCATGAATCCTACTACCGTTCATGTATAATCCTACCGCGAATCCTACTTAACTCAGCTCAAGCACATGCCACAAGGGCGGCGCCACTTAAACTGAAAGTAGCGAATAGCGCTAAGTTAAAAATTGCTCGGCGTCTGTACCAAGATAGATTTCCGGAAGTGACGTCACGAAACTTTTAAGCGCTATAACTTTTTAACGGAGCCTCAGATCGAAAAACGCGACTAGACTGTTTTGCTCACAGTTTCATCCTCTACATATCCTTAAATTTGTCAAACGTCGTCCATTTACACCCTATATATGAAAGGCTTGCTAGGCCCTTTATCAATAACAATAATTACATAACATGAAATCTATCTAAAAATATCTAATACATGATTGGTTATAAATACAGAAACAAGTTGTTGATGCGTGGGCGCATCAAATTGATAGTATCAGATCGTTGCACCTCAAATGTTGGATTGCAGAGGTCATCTTTAATAGCCCTCTAGAAAGGACACCTTCACACGTGCTATTCGAAATAACCCCCATTGCAATCCAAACATTGTTATCAACGATTTGGCAGCTTCTCGAGCCCTCTCCGATAGAATCCATGGTCACGGGACTCAATAAACTCCCGGAATGCGTTTTCGACGTCAGCTTGGGTTAGGAATGTTTTCCTCCGGAGAAATTTGTCCAGGAATAGATGGTAGTCGATAGGGGAGAGGTCCGGAGAGTACGGCGGGGGGGGGGGGGGTGGAAGCATCTCGTAGCCCAGAGCCTGTAAGCCCCTGCACGGTGTTCGTGGAACGTGCGGACGCGCGTTGTCATGCAGCAGAAGGACGCCTTTGCGATACACAAGTGCAGGTTGTTCCTGACACAGTTTTGTGTGCATACGATGCACTTCACGACTGTAGATCGTAGCAGTGATCGTCTCCCGCTGCTACAGGAAGCTATAATGCACTACACCACTGATGTTTCACCAAACTGTTCATGTGGGACCCATTTGTCTTGCTTTTTCACCTTGCCGATAGTCCTAAAGTTTCTATTGACAGTCGACACTGATAAAGCATGATCCCCTGCAAGGTCCCGAACAGTTTTTGACGGGTCCTCTTCCACAGATCGCTTCAGCTCAGCGTCATTCAACACGTTGGGGGTCTGCCGCGTGGCTCATTTGCCATGTTCGTCACTCCCGCCCGGAATTTTCGGAACCAACGTTGGACAGTACACCGAATACCTTATTGATGTTTCGAGAGGTGTTGTATGCAGTGTGATTCAACCTGAACTCTTAATGCATTATCACACGTAATTCGTATGAAATCATGACTATCATCGCTTGGGTTCAAACGCTATTAAAAATCATCGCAGAAATGCAAATTTCAGGCAGCTGGTCGCTGATAGGTTTATCTCTGGGAATGTACCACCTTGTTATGGGTACTTGCTACTAAACGTGGAAACCGTGCTGAAGCGCGGAACCCACCTCGAAATCCGACATTTGATATGCAACGACCTGATACATACAATTTGGTAAAGAAAATATTTTGAAAATATAAATAGTAGTTTTGTTTTTATTGCAAAACGGACCTTACTTTACGAATAATGCTCGTACTACAAAAGAAGAAATTGTTGCGATAGTTGCGCAAGAAGAAATTTAGCTTACCTTTACTTATTGTCTTCGGAGTGGTTCTTCTGGGAAAAGTTGAAACATCGCAGCAACTTATTCGATAGCCATTACGTAGATAAGGACAACAAATCTGATTTGGTAAATCAAAATCTCTGCAAATTCTCCCCTCGTCACAGTCTTGCCCTATGCAAGTTGTATGTGATGGCAAATTTTCGATAGAGGGACAATCTATATAAAAGAATTAAACAGGAATACTTTCTTTATATTAACATGCATGGAATATGTAGATTCATTTAATAATGAATATGGTAATTACATACACAGCCCAGTCACATTAAGGTAACCACCCCCTAAGTTCAACATCAACGGAAAATGGTTGCGTCCAGGAAGGTACGTACCGTATCAGAGGTGGGGGGATATAGGAAGGGTGTCAGAGGGAAGCAGAAAAGATTGCAATTGTTGGAGTCATGGCGAAACGTAGCGATTTATCCGACTTCCAAACGTGCATGATCAGCAGCTTCCGAGCCAAGGGTGGCAGTATTTCCGAAACGGCTAGCTTTGTGAACTGTACGCGTGTCGCCGTGGTGAATGTGTAACGTGCATGGCAGAATGGCAATACTCAAAATCAGCGACGTGCCATATGTGGGGCACCACGGGCCATAGATGTCAGAGATGAACGACGGCCACGGAGATGCGTGCAAGCCAACAGACGTACAACCGTGGAGCAACTCCCAGATGAACCAGGGGGCTACCAAACGTGTATCCTCAACGACAGTTCAGCGAACGTTGCTGTGTATGGGGCTCCACAGCAGACGGCTGATTAGTGCACCAATGCTGACGACTGTTCACCAGCTACAAAGACTGACATTTGCACGCCAGTACCGCAACTGAACAGCAACACAGTGGCGAAAGTTGGCTTTTTCCAATGAATCACGGTTTATGCTCCATCGGACAGATAGGGGATGGCGTATACGGCGTTCAGCATCAGAAAACAACACGTGCCGCAAGGGTCCAGGCCGGAGGAGGCAACGTTATGGTCTGGAGAATGTTTTCATGGCATTCCCTGGGTACACTCGTCATTCTGGACGGCACCATGGATCAATGGAAGTACCCATCTGCCCTTTCGGACCATGTCCACCCCTACATGAAGATTGTGTTTCCTCAGCACGATGGTATCTTTCAGCAGAACAATGCAACCTGCCATACAGCGCGCAATATCCATGCGTGGTTCGAAGAGCACGAGGATGCGTTTACGGATCTCCCCTGGCCCCCCTAATTCCCCGGATTTAAACCCCATAGAGCATCTGTGGGACCACCTCGAAATTGTTCGCGCCATGGATCCTCCACCGCGCAACCTACGGCAGCTCGCCACAGAACTGGAGTCGGCATGGCTTCACATCCCTGTCAATACCTTCCAGAACCTTACTGACTCTCGCAGCTGTCCGCGCCGCGGGAAAGGTGGTTATTCTGGCTACTGACAGGTGGTCACATTAATAAGACTGGAATGTGTAAATGTTAATTGCAAACTATTGAGAATTCTGTAGTAATTCTTATTTAACACGAGTTATATCCTGTTATATTGCAAAATATTTCCTATATTGTCGGCCAGTTTTATAGTATACAAGGATCGCCTAAATGAAAGAGAAACTGTCGTATTAGCGTCGTTGCTTAAACAAACGGCTTTACGTTTGCGCCAGTAAATATCGTCGTATATCAAGAAGCATGCTGTTATCATCGCTATGTACACTTTGCATTTTCTGAAGCAACTGACTACATACGATCATGATAGACTGTCCAAAAGACCCAGAAAGTAACTATGCATTTTTTGAAAGTAGAGTTGGAATTTTCGACTTCTAAAGGAGGTTTATGTGAATGAGTGTATGTCGCGTTGTAGACTGTTCAGAGAGGACGTATGAGCACGAACGACATGCCGAGACTTGATTAAGCGCATTTGGCCATCACCATGGTATCGACTGCGGCCGTGGACAACGTTACGAGGAATAATCGCGAAGAACCCGCGAGAGTGCAAAAACGTTTTTCTTAGACGAGAACGACCATATTTTTGAATTGACTTGGCGCAGGTTTTCGATATTCATAATAATTTGGAGACGTCCTGGGAAACTTGTTTGAACCGACAAAGGGACTATTAACAGCAGATATCTAGCCCATGCATCAATATTTTTCCTGTGTACTCATATGTTCCAACCCATAAATCATTATGGGAAAAATAATCAGAAAATCTCATTTTCGTTTTGGCGATCTTTACATTTTTGTAAATTCGGATGAAACCAGATAATAATTCAGTTCTGGTTAGCGGACATTATTTCATGTGCTTCACGAATACATCAGTTGAACATAGTACTCTATAGACGCTGGTTAAGTGAGCTAACCTAAAGCACTTTTTTGTTTATTTGAAACACAATAGATTTCAGTACGAATTTTTCGTCTGACAGGTTTGGTTTTTTTTTTAAAAAATCATTTTTAAAGATTTGAACTTTCATTTTATCATTTTATCGACTGATCTACAGAGCTGTTTGGATCGGCCTCGGTGGCTCAGTGGTTGCGTGATCGCCCCTGATGCCCGAGTAAGCGGGTTCGAACCTGGCGGAGAACGACGAGGGTTTTCCAGGGGGAAATCCTGAGATCACGCACTTTCTTTGGAAGGGAAGTAAAGCCGTTGGTCCCGTGTAGTCGTTTGCCGGCTGTACGATAAAGAACCCTTGCGAGGCAAAATTTGCGGCCCATACAACGCTGTCCTGAAATGACTATAGCAGTTGAAAAGGACGTTAATACCAAACAAACCAAACCAAACCAAACCAAAGAGCTGTTTGGATGGTGCGCAAGCTTGCTCGAACTTCTGCATTCGATGGCTTAACTCCTCGTTATCATTATCGTCGCTGGAAGTGATTCTCAAAAATGGTGGTCACATGAAAGAATCATTTGGAAAATTCCGTACCGAGCTGAAGTGGCCATAAAAAGCGGGTGGATATATGGAAGGTGGCTATATAAAATAACGGCTTCTGTAAAATGGACGTAAATTTTTCTACTCTGGATTTATGTTCAGTGATTAAAGTGATCATATTCTTTAAGCACACAAAAGGCAATGCCGGTTACCGAATATAACATTGTTCTTCAGTAGTCAGCTTGAAAATACTTGTAGACATTAAATTGTGGAGACAATATGAATATTAGCACTATATCCTCCCCAAAATTAGCACTGTTCCAACAAATTCTAAAAAAAATTGTTAACTTTATTAGGAAAATGAAATCAAATGTTTTAAAAAAAGGTATTAAATGAAATCATAGGAAGAAATAGACACTTTCTCCAAAAATAAAAAAAATTTAGGTTAAAATTTTTTAGAGTAAATGAAATGAATGATCACTTTTGACCAGCCTATTATCGTCAGAACTTCGAGTTAGGCAACATGTTATGGGCACGTTATATATTCGGTGCTGGCAACAAATGCTTTTTTCCAGGCCCTCAGTTTGGCAGGGACTATGTAACTTGCAACCCACTTCAAAACAGTTGTGACGAGGAGGAATTTCCTCTGGGGGACATCGTCCGAATTGCGCTGAAATAAAGAAAAAAATACATTTATGCTTATCTAGACTTGGAAAACGTAAACTATTTTATATACAGGGTGTATCTGAAGGGTCTATGATGATTGGTCTAACGCCGATTGGTCTAACGCCGATTGGTCTAACGCCGATTCGTCCAAATCCCGATTCGTCCAAATACCGATTGGTCCAATTCCCGATTGGTCCAAATACCGATTGGTCCAATTCCCGATTGGTCCAACTCCCGATTGGTCTAAATACCGATTGGTCTAAATACCGATTGGTCTAAATCCCGTTTGGTCCAAATTCCGATTGGTCTAATTCCCGATTGGTCTAAAAGGAGACTAAAATGACTGAAAAATTTCCATTGAAACCGAGAAAAACTACTGATTTTCTCAAAAACTACTGATCCGATTTGGATGGGGTTTTCGCTATTCCACTGAATATTTTTCTGGGAAGGTTTTTGACCCATGAAGTCGGTTCATTTTTGTTAAAAAAGTTCTCGTTAAATTAGGATTAGCAAGATCGGATTAGTGGAAGGGATTGAAATAATGATTACAAGATTTCATCCACCAAACATGACCCAAACATGATGAAAGTAAAAAATAAGCGTTGTAAAAAATAATAAGTAGCTATAAAAATAAAAAATATGTCGCTATTAATAAATAACCTTTAGAAATAAATTGGAATGGCGGAATGGAATATTCGCACAGGCCTACCACGAGGTCATGAAACGGACTCAAAAACAATTCATTTTTTTACTATTGTGGGGGGGGGGGGGGTCCTTAAAACCTTAATTTCTCCAAAATGGCTCTCCGCAGCCAAACAGTTTCTTCTCAAAAAAAGTTCGTCTCAATGAGAGGAGCCATTTATGTCGTTTTTATTGTGTTTGGTTTGATGAAATAAATGCTTCTGTCATTTCTTCATTTTATAAAAAAAATTAATTTCCCTAAAAAGGCTTAGACCATTTCCAGGAAAAAAACGTCAATGCATAGTTTAAGGATCCCTCTAAATATGAATTAAAAATTTTTTACTAAAAAAAAACTTGTTGGGGAGGGGTGGGGAAGGGGATAGTTTATAGCTGGTTTGTACGCTATAGCCATTTTTTAATTTAAAATTAATATCTCTAAAAGGGTTACGCAATTGATATAAAATATACGCTAAGGCACAATTTAGGGGATCTCTAAGCATGTGTAATTTTTAGTCATTTCTGCTGTTTGCAGTTTCAGAGGAGTTAGCTGCATAAAATAAGTCACATACATACATTCATTCATACATACGTACATACGGAAATTCTTCTTTCAAAATTTCAACATATCTTTTCGAAATCTAAATTTTAAAGTCGAATTCAGGAAAAAAAAATTGAGTTTCTGAAACAAACACATAGGCCTTCACTTTTAGTGAGTGGTAGGCCAAAAAAAGAAACACCTTAACAAACCTTTCAACAAGTATAAAAATTCTCATTTTTTAATTTTTCTTTTTTATGTAAAAATAAGCAGAAATCATAAAATATAAGTTTTCTCTTTTTTTATTTTAAATTCGTTTTCAGTGGAAGTTTTTCAGTCATTTCAGTCTCCTTTATCATTATGAATTAGACCAATTTGAATTTGGACCAATCGGGAATTGGACCAATCGGGATTTAGACCAATCGGAATTTGGACCAATCGGGATTTGGACCAATTGGAATTTGGACCAATCGGGATTTGGACCAATCGGGATTTGGACCAATTGGAATTTGGACCAATCGGGATTTAGACCAATCGGCGTTAGACCAATCGGCGTTGGACCAATCGTCATTAGACCAATCGTCCTGGACCGGTATCTGAAACCCTGTCACAAACTTTTAGAGGAGGTCGTATGGCTGATTCTAAGCAAAAAAGTTCATATGAACATGGGTTCGAATTTGAACGATAACCGAGATATGAACACAAATAAAAATGCCGCACTAAGATCAACAAGTTAATAACTCAGGTTCTATAACACATAGCATAATGAAGTCTGGGGGGAATAACTCCGAAACTGCTCGTTGGAATTCGATCAAATTTTAACCGTATACACAATTCTATGTACCCTATTATTCCCCCAAACTTCCTTTTGATATGTGTTATAGAACCTGAATTATTAACTTGTTGATCTTAGTGGCGGCATTTTTATTTGTGTTCATATCTAGGTTATCGTTCAAATTCGAATCCATGTTCATATGAACTTTTTTGCTTAGAATCATCCATACTACCTCCTCTAAAAGTTTGTGACAGGGTTTCAGATACACCCTGTATATCATAGAATGTTGAAATATATAAATTCTATTCTATTTTTCTATAAGGTGTGCCCAAATGAAAAGAAGACTACGGTTATATCTAACAAATATTTGAATTACAGAATATTTTAAGTACAGAATATTTGACGTACACAATTTTGACGAATAGTTAATGTGTAGCATGACGCCTACACATAATTGCCTTTGATAATGATGCACTGATCTCAGAGTGTAAGAAGCGAATGATGGCTTCAGTGTTTGAACGCCTGGGTTGCATACGGATCCTTTCCCACGGTATTCTGCATTTCCTTGTCGCAGGTGAACCGATGACCTGTCAGTGATTCTTTAAGGGGCCGAAAATATGGGAGTCACATGGGAAGATGTCGGGGCTGTACGGAGGATATTTGAGGACTTCCCATCTAAACGTTTCCAGCAGGTTGAGGGTCTTCTTGGCCACAAGTGGTTTAGCGTTGTCCTGGAGCGGCACTATCCATTTCGAGAGCTTCTCTCTGCGCTTTCGATGATCTGTTTCGGTTTGCAGTACCATTCAGCGTTAACTGTTTCACCATGTTCTAGGCCGTCGAGGAGTATGGGTACCTTTTTCGTCGAAAAAGAAACTGAGCATCACTTTTCCGGCCTTCATGGCAGAGTGAGCTGTTTTGGGACGTGGGGAGCCGGGATACTTCTATCGACAAGCATATTCACCAACTTCGATTAGATACAACGACGCTACCGTGAAAGTCTCCTTTTTATTTGGGCACACCTTATACAATGTACACATGAGCATCAGACCAGGATCGAAGACGACTGGAGCGACATAGCCTGGTCCACAGCAAATCACGATCCCAATTGATGCAAGCCAACGGGGATTGTAGAATATGGCGTCATTAGCATAAAACAGTGGATCCTGAACAAATTGCATCAATCTCTTTTGAAAACCTTTGGTCAATTAATACATGCTTCATAACTCGCATCTTATTCCCATGGAACATTTTCAGCGACTATTGCTAAGCACTTTAGAGGGCGATAATATAAACAGGGTGACAGAGTAGAATACACGAACAGACGATTGTTCTCGCAGCTGTCTGATCAACAGTACCTAGAATGTTTTCCGAACCTAATGTCGTCCATGCCGTTTCGAATTGAGACATTTTTCAAGACCAGACGTGTTATTAGAAAAGTGTTTCTAATTATTTGCTAAACGACTATATGATTTGTACTCTGCTAACTTTTTGCCGTCCGGTCTTACCGAGTTCAGGAAAAGGTAAAATTTTGGCTCTGATCAATTTAGTTCCAGCTGGTGTTTCATGGTGTTTCAAATAAAGTGTAACGGCCAAATATCCTAAAAACCGTTACTCCAATTAAAAATTTAGTGCTATTGTTAAAATTGTTAGTGCATTTGTATCAATATCCAGAACTGTTAGTGCAACTGGCACGTGTCGAATTTCATGCTATTGTTAAAATTGATTTTCGACTAATTAAAGGGTCACATGATTTTTAAACCAAAGGACACAGAGTAAAAATGTCAATGGAAAACTTGTAGAGCATAGTCGAATTAGTCTGAAAATCATCATTCCATAATAGCTTTATCTGGCTAATGTTTGAGAAAATTTGAGACAAACATTTTGTGAAAGTCTAAATTTCAAGACCTTCATGAATTTGAAATACTGCAAAGCATAGTACAAATAAAAAGTTACAACGAGAAGTCAAATCGCAGAAAATGTTCAAATTGATATCCATCGGATACAATACATAAGAAAATTCGTTTGTGAAAATTAGCATACATATTCATCATACTTTCAGCTCCGACAGCAGCACAAGCATCATGGATCTTAGTTTGAAGCTCAATGACTTTTGAATGTGGAGAGTCATAAACAATTTCCTTCAGATAACCCCACAAAAAAATCAAGAGGAGTTAAATCTGGTGATCTTGGAAGCCAACTTACTGGTCCGAACTGTCCAATCCATTTGGTCCCAAAAATTGCTGTCAGTAGATCAGATGCTGCTCGCACCTTGTGAGCTTGTGCACCGTCTTGCTGAAACGAGGCATGTCCAAAAAAAAATCCGGATTGAGGCTACAAAAAAGTAGAACTCGTTACGCCTTTTTCCTATCCGGAACGTGTGACGACATTTCTGCTGATGACGTAATGAAATTTGCAGCTGTTAAGAGTGCCGCGGGCAATTGTTGTAATACGCTAGAGCAGAACGTTTTTCTTTTCTCGTCGCATAGTGAAAATGACAGAAAACATTGAGCAACAACATTGCATCAAATTTTGTTTTAAAATCGGTAAAACCGCAACGGAGTGTTATGAATTGCTGAAAGAAGCATTTGGCAATTCCGAAAACAATGTGGGACGCTGCACCACGACAACACTCCATCACACACAACGCACATCGTGCAGCAATCCTGACAAAACACCCCATCGCTCAGGTTAAGCTGCCTCCCTACTCACCTGACCTAGCTCCGTGCGACTTCTTCGCACATCCAAAGATCAAGAAAGCGCTCAAAGGACGGAGATTTCAGGATGTGGACGTGACAATACAAAATGCGACGGCGGAACTCATGGCCATCCCAAAGGAGGCATTCTGTATTTGTTTCCACAACTGGCAGCAACGCTGGGCTAAATGCGTTCCTGCAAACGGGGCTTATTTTTAAGGAGACTAAACATTTATGCGAGTTCGAATCGTAATGCTTATTTTTTGTAGCCGCGATCCGGATACTTTCCGGACAGGCCTCGTACATTTCTCCTTTCTGCTAATGACAGATAATATGCCCATTCAGGAACTTCATTTGTTAGTAGCTCAACATAGCGAATGTCATTTAGATTTTGATGAAAAAAAACTGGTTCAATAATGTTGTCATTCCATATTTATAAAATGTATTATGTAAAAATGTAGCATTTTTCACTAATGCCCTTCTGCATTCAAATAATCTTCTGGCCCTTTCAATATACTTTTATTTATTTTTTTATTTATTTATTTATCGCATTCCGGGGGAGTAAACACCAGTGATACAATAATGCAGTTAGCGTTATATATAGAACAAATGAGGGTGAAAAGACAAAAAAAAAAATGATGACAAAAAAAGAAAGTAAAAACTACAACGAACAATAGAGGAGTAATCATACAGGGTGATTATAATTAAAGTGACACCATTTAGACCCTTCTAGCGGCCTTTCTGGTAATCAGATTTTGACGAAACTTGAGATATATGTTATACAGATCACGGGGAAGAGAATTATGCAATAAAAAAAAATTAGTTCACATTTTGACCGCTACGTCAAAATATGGCGCATGAATAATAACAAAAACAAGTTAGAAGCAGAAAAATTTATAAAATCATAACATTTGTTCAATGTGCATTCCATTTGTGTCAATGACATGTTCAAAACACATTATTGCATATTCCACAGTAGAGCGAAGGGTTTTCTGAGGAATCGCATTGATATATGGTGTGTTATGCTTGCTTTCAATTCAGGGACAGTCCGTATTCTTCCTCCATAGACATTATCTTTCAAATATCCCCGCAACCAGAAATCACAAGGGTTTAAGTCCGGTGAACGAGGAGGCCATGCAGTTGGAAAAGTTCTCGAAATCACCCGATCATCCCCAAAATGAGCATGAAGCAGTTCCTTCACTTGTCGTGCAATGTGGGGTGTTGCACCATCTTGCATAAAGACAGTAGTGTCTAAACATTGCCTTTCTTGTAAAGCAGGAATGACTTTCTGCTGCAGAAGTTCGCAGAAACGAGCATCAGTGATTGAACATCTTTTAGTGCTTTGTGCTTTGAGGAGTGTTCTCTTCAAAGAGAAAGGGGTCAAGAATGAAATGGGAAGTGAATCCGCACCATGGGAAGTTACGTAATCAGAGTACAAAAGCTTTTCATGCACAGCCACCGGCTTTTCAGTACCCTAGATGCGGCAGTTTTGAGCATTCACTGCTCCGTCTAGTGTTAAATGCGCTTCATCTGACCGCAAAATGTTCCATGGCCATGCATTATTGACGGCTATTCTAGCCAGAAACTGGCAAGCAAAATCAGTGCGTTTTTCCGGATCTTCATGAAGCAACCTTTGAACTACCTGGATCTTGTATGGATACCACTTTAAAATGGAACGCAAAACTTTTTGTACCGTAGACCACGGAATAGACAAATCACGTGATACGGCTCGAGCACTTACTGAAAAATATTGGGAACTTGAAGCACTCTCCACTACAGCAGCAGCAACGTCTTCCACAGTCTCATTTGCAATTAGTTTCCGTCCTCTCCCTGGCAGCACACCCAACTCACCAGTTTCTTCACATTTCTTAATCATTTTTTTTAAAAGCATTAATGAACATAGGCCCATTTCGCAAGTTTTTCAAACGTCGATATTCTCCTAGTGAAGCAGAAGCATTATTGTAGTTCTGTCAAAACAACTTCACCGATAAAGCTCGATCCTTTTTAGCTAAAGCCCTCGTGAAGAATGACTTTACATTTAATTTCACTGTCATTTTAAAGCTTTTCTAATTTTACATCTCGTTTGCATAACGTCTCTCATTGAGTAAAAATTCTCACATAGTTTCTTACATGACCAGCGCCATATTTTGACGTAGCGGTCAAAGTGTGATCTAATTTTTTTATTGCAAAATTTTCTTCCCCATGGTCTGTATAACATATATCTCAAGATTCGTCAAAATCTGATTACCAGAACGGCCGCTAGAAGGGTCTAAATGGTGTCACTTTAATCATAACCACCCTGTTTAAAAGCATAACAAGTTGAAACTAAACACTCTTATACTTAATATAGTATAAGAGGGTTTTTACATTTGGTTTCTGAGATAAAATCATGTGATCCCTTAATTAGCGTCGAACATCAATTTGAACAGTTTTTTAAATGGAGTAACGGTTTTTAGGATATTTGGCCGTTACACTGTATTTGAAGCTCCCTGTGTCCACCTTTTTACTTTCGATTTCACGGGCGCGGCCATCTTTAAGTTTCGAATGCGTCCGCCATTACAACATGCCCCTGAGCGTAGCCACCGTGTATGTTTACACATACGGTGGCTACGTTCTGAGCTCTCGGGTCTTTCGATTCCTCTCATCCACTCTTAAATTTTAGCATTACTGCCTATAATGTCGCATCGTTAATTAAAGACATCTAAAAATCGGATATTGTGTACAACATTACTGCTCTAATTTTAATATTTACAGCAAGTGATGAACATGAGTTACATGTTTATGTCGAGTTGCGATTGCATTCTTTAGTCTATTTTCAACGCGATTTTATAGGCAGCATGATGGTAAAAGAAAAAAAAATAGACAGCATTTGTAAAAATGTCTTTATTCGCTTACTTTAAAACCTGTTCATAATTATATTTCAGATTATGAACATAAATTAATTCTTCAGAATGTGTGATGTGAAGTGCGCACCTGCTTCATATTTCGACATTTACAATTATTTTATTGAATCAAAAGCATTTGACCATGAACAAATGAAAGCATATAAGAACTTAGAGGCATAAAATTATTTTCTAAGTGTATTTCTTGAGCCAGTGTATTATCACAAAAGCGACATATTACATATCTTAAACCAAAGGTCATCTCTTCTTAGTGAAGTAAAAATACAAGGCATCTGTTCTCAGTGTCTTGTATTGTTACAATAAATATGAATGATGCAGGTCAAAATTTAAACAATACTAAATTTATTAAATATAGGAGTAAGGTATTTCAAAGCTTTGACTTCATCAACAGATAACAAAGCGTCTGCTTCGAAACGCGTTTTGGCTAATTTTCAATAACCGCACAATGGCACGATGACTGAATGCAGTTTTATTAATTTAACCATTACTTCTTAGCCTTTCACTGGGACTAAATAGAAAAGGGGGTATATATCTGTTTGTTAGAGGAGGGATCTGGGGGATGCAGTCTGCTAAATAAAAAATTCATTTCGCTTGGTCGCATTCAATCATCGCGGATAGTGAACAAGCGTATTTAATAAAGCTCATATTTAATCAATTTAGTATTGTTTAAATTTAGACCTGCCTCATTCATAGTGTAATAATGTTAACTTTGCAGTTCACAGCCTTAGTGGGTTTAATAACTTTGTGAAATGTGAATAAATGATAAGTAGTTATTTACTGAAGCGGTCTTAGAGGAAGTGTTGGTAATTCTGCTATTTTCCCGCGACTTTGGGCTTTATTTTTTTAGAAAATGCGGGAGAAAATTAGCGTTTGCGGGTTCCGCTATTTTGGGCAGTTTTCAATCAGTGTTACCAACTTAGTGAAGGAAAATTTTCAACAGCTCTTCCGGTGTAAAGACCAATGGAAGACCAGAGGCGTCATTACGTCATATCATTGTTTCTGCTCCTACTTTCTTATTTTAACGGATATAGTAGCAAATCCGGTTTTTGACCATTTGACCTTGTCACACAGTAATGCTGCTGCTGAAAGAGTATTTTTCCCAAACAAACATTGTTAAAACCAAACTACGCAATAGGTTATACCTTAAAAACCTTGAGGCCATCGTTTTTATACGAAATAAATTAAAAAGTGAGTCTTTGTGTTGTGAAAAACCAAAGTGAGTCTTTAAGCCAAATGAAAAAAATGCTGAAATATTTTACATCTGATATGTATAATGTGCAAACTGAAAATGATGAAGAATTTAAAAAATTTTTGGAAGACTTGTAAAAATAAAATTTTATTAAAATATTTGACGTTAAACCTACATCTTGCGTTTGTCCATGACTTTTTAAACTTTTAAAAAACTTAAAGCAGGGTGACTAGCGACCGGGGAAAATCAGGGAATTTCTTGTAACCGGGAAAAGTCAGGAAATTTTACTTTGTACCGGTTGCGGTTGCGGGAATTTGGCTATTTTTGACTTCCAGTTTTGCGGGTTCGCCTGAAAAAATCTACCAAAACTGCTTAGAGGGGGGTGGAGTCCTTCCTACTAATACACTGCTTCGATGCTCAATTACATTCTTCCTCTCTCCATTTTCCAAAGATTTTTTGAGCGTTTGAATAGAAAACAACTCCACAGTACGAACCCAAGCTGAATTAAAAGTCAAAATGTAAAGCAAATACAAAAAAGAACCAAACCAAGGCACTACGAAGGCACTGAGCTATAGCATGGTCTCCTTTCATTTATCCATCGCTGTGGGCATGTTGTAATGGCGGACGCACAGTGAGGCATCTGGCGGATTCAGATGACAACATCAGACTTGCAAAAGGTGGATATTTAATAACACAATATAATATCTTTGATTTACAATAAACTAATTCAATTTCATATACAGGGTGAAAAAAAACAAATGGTAGATAATGATACACATAATAGATCATGGTATAGTGATGCATTTTGTCCCTTTGAACATGGAGTCGGAGCTCCCCCATTTTAGAGATATGGGGAAGAGGAAAGTGAGTTGCTTCCCCAACAAGGTGACTTCCTGGCATACAGGGAAAGGCTACAGAGCTACATAAAACAAACAAACAGGACATACTCGTATGTCCAGGAGAAAAGACAATTTAATCCACCTGTCTCTCACAAAAGGTGCTTAAAATTACGTCCACCAGTCTGGATACAGAGATCGCATTTGCGAAGTAACGATTCAATTGCTCGATTGCATGTATGGGGCTGCTCCTTGACCTCTTCACCAACGGCTACGATGCGGGCAGTCAGATCGTCGACAGATGTGACAGGTGTCTTGTCTACCTGAGTCTTCGTGTAACACCACACAAAGTAATCCAGGGGATTCAGATTTGGTGAACGTGGTGGCCAGGCAATTGGACCACCCTGTTCTATCCAACGACCGTTGTATGCATTGTCCAGGTACTGCCTGACAGCGGTGCCAAAATGTGCAGGAGCAACGTCGTATGGGATCCACAGACGCTGGCGGACAGCTAAGTGCACGTCTTCCAACAACTCCGGTAATGCCTCTTGTAGAAATGTGCGGTACACGCAGGCATTGTTATGGTTAGGTAAAAGGTATGGACCAATGAGTTGGCTGCCAACAATGCCTGCCCACACGTTGACGCTGAATCGCTGTTAGTGTCCACGAGAAACTATTGCATGAGGATTGACGGTTGCCCAAGTGTGGTCGTTGTGGTCATTGTACACAACACCCTCTCTACCAAAGGCAGGCCTCGTCAGTAAACAGAACGTTTTGTTCAAATGCAGGATGATTGATAACGTGCTTCAGGAACCACTGCGCAAATGCACAGCGTGGGCCGTAGTCGTCAGCATTGAGCACTTGAGCGTGTTGATGATGAAATGGGTGAAATCCATCTGTGTTTAACACGTGTCACATGTCACACTTGCAGTTTGCTACTGTACGGGTGCTGAGGTGTAGGTTGTCTGCAAACCTTCGAAGCACCTCCTCCTGCACAGCAACAGTAAGTACAGTTTTTGTACGCCCGGCCGGTGAACAGTAAGGGAACCAGTTGCCCGCAGACGTCGATAGATACTGGGGAATATTCGTGCGTCAGGACAAACACGGCGTGGGAAACGTTCACGATATAACCGTTGAGCTGCTGCACTGTTGCCATTAACAGAACCATACGCATGTCAAATGCATATCAGCCAGTTCTTCATGTGTGAAGTAGTACATCGTGCGATCACATGTAGAAGCGTTCAGTGCATGCCCTCTTGATTTCAAACGATATTTCCCTGTATGCCAGGAAGCCATCTTGCTGGGGAATCAACCCACTTTTCTCTCCCCCATATCTCTAAAATGGGCGAGTTCCGACTCCATGTTCATAGGGACAAAAAGTATCACTATACCATTATCTATTATCTGTATCATTATCTACCATTTGTTTTTCATCACCCTGTATATTTTGCATCTATTTCTTACATCATCTTAAAGACAGGAAAAATGCACAGCTTAGCGTATTTATTTCATCAATAAAGCCTCCATACCTCGTATATCAAATTTTTGGTTTCCGTCGATGCTGTGCATTCATAGCATAAACCTCTAGTTAATTAGGTACACCTAGAATAAATGCATAGAATGTCATGAGACCATATACTTTTAGATGTAAAGCATCTTTTGCTAAGTACTTTATTGGATGATAATGTAAGCCGAGTGACAGAAAGAAGAGCTGGAATTCTTTAATTCTAAGAAGACTTCTATTATGCAAGTGATTACTGAGCTAAATTTGCATCGTCATAATTCCATTTGTACCAAAATAGTTCGGAGGGAATTTCGCAAATAGAATATTATTAGGTTACGTCAAAATTATTTTCATGTAAGTTCTCAATCTTATGTTATGCATTTATTTCCTGTTATATTAGACTTATTTTGCAAAGAAGTTTGGCCTCTTCGTTTGCATTGATTTCTTTCAACTGTCCTTCATTTCATCTGGCAAAATTCACTCAATTCGGGACTTTTTGCGTTATCTTATCTTATCTGGTACAGAGGGTAGATTATCGCAAGCGATAATCTGCGGCACCTACTCCTACGAGGGAGTTTTGCGCCATCCCATTAATAACGACTGCTACGAGATGACAGTAGCAGTCGGGACCGACGGCTTAACGTGCCCTCCGAAGCACGGGGGGTTTCATGATGGAAAGGCTGCTGGGGATAAACGAACCAGAGGCTGTCACCAACTGCTGGAACACCAGCTATGGTCAATCGGCAAATGGGTCAGACCAAAGTCCCCCAACAGCCGCGCCCCAAATAGCTGTCCCGCCAGCGGTGGCCCTCAAGCCCAGGCCGTCACCCAACCAGCAGCTGGCCGCGCCTGAAGTTGCTGAACTCCATCGATTGGCAAGCCAACCGACGAGACAACCAGGCCACGGCCACCCCCGACTTTTTGCGTTACTTTTGGAAAAAAGATTTGAGTGCAAAGCCGCGGCTCATCAGAAATAAATAATTTAAAAAGTTAAATATTTTCGGCGACAAAATTTTATACCCGCCATCTGTAACTCTATTAATAAGTATTGAAATTAAGCTTACTTTCGGTTGGAATTACAGATCC
Organism: Rhysida immarginata; assembly: GCA_023313115.1. NCBI lineage: Eukaryota > Metazoa > Arthropoda > Chilopoda > Scolopendromorpha > Scolopendridae > Rhysida > Rhysida immarginata. The sequence continues at coordinate 2,234,968 of JAHWFO010094185.1, forward strand.
TTCTGGGAGACGATCATTTTCTTTCTTCAAACAGCAGCTGATTGGTAATCCTTGGTAAGAATATTGGCAGCAAACGATACCTTCGGTTCCGGCTAATGAACAGATTTGACCTACGGTACATCCGATGTCCATGCATTTGGAAAGTACAAACAATTCCTTCAAATCTGGACAGTCTAAAATAAATCATTATATATTTTATTATAAATTATGTTTTAAATATTTACAGACGATTGAAAAACTTAATAAATACAAAAGCACAGGCATTTGTTCAATATAGTCAGTTTCAAATATATATGATCACTTTTTATTATGACACCGCATATTTACTTTCTGGGCTCACTTAATGTTTTAGTGTTATGTTTTAAAGATTATTTCGTTAATTAATTATTTCTGCGATTTTCTGAAGATTTTTCTATTGCATAATTATGAGACCACCTACCAATTTCCTTCATATGTCAATGGCAAATCTAAAATTTATGTAAATGAGTCCATATGATATGTACTTTATTTTTAAGCATATCTGCTTTGAAACTCATTAGTTGTTATCATGCCTCGTAGTTAATTTTAAACCAAAAGTGAAAGACATCAAATCACTGTTACTTTGATGCTGGAGAGTCAGAGAGCGAAATTGCTTGTTTAATTAGATGCTCAAAAACTATACAGTAGTTCACAACGTACTTGTGAAATAAAGATAATATGGCAAATCAAAACGGTCTGAAAAGAATTGTAAACTGAAGAAAACGGATATTAGAAGAAGTTTTTTAGAGAATTATCCTTTTTTTGCTTTGATAAAGAATAGTCTCTATTCGAAACGTCAGCTTTTTTTTTGATTTTGATTAATTATTTTTGTTTATTATATCTTATTTTTATATAATTTGTATTTTTAATTAATAACTATTATTTATTGTATTCCAGGGTTCTTGTGTCTCGTCCTTCTCTTAATATATATCCGTTCAAGAAGTTTCCAACTAACCACTTGTAAATAGCATAAATGGAGTCAGACTGTAATTCATAGCACCGTTTGAAGAGTCTTAAATTCATCATTAACAACAGCATACACCAAGAATGAGTGATGTGCACAAGCAAGCCAGATTGCAATGGGCAAAAGAAGTAATGTATTGGAAGGAGCAATAACATTCTATTGTTTTCTCGAATGAAAAAATTTACCTTTAAATGGCCCTGGTGGAAATAAATGCTACTATTAAGAGTGAAAAAGAGAATCACTTTAAAGATTCTGTCGTCAATGTGGAGATGGATTCAGTTATATTTTAAGGTGCGTTTGCATATGGAGGAAAAGCTGAGCTAGGAATTGTCAAGACAAGAAGAAAGTTGATTTCTTTTGGACCATTCATTGGAGGTATTGATTGGATATGTCAACAAGAAAACACACATGTCGCGCACCACAATCCACCAGTTAATGGTTTGTAGAATAAAAACATTAATGTGGCCATCATGTAGTCGAGATCTGTATATACGACAGATCTGTAACTGATGGAGAAAGTCTGGAGCATGTTAGCAAATACAGAGGTATGAGTACGTTAAAACTAAACAACTTACATATGCAAATTCTCAGCCACATGGTTGACAGGGCTACGCGGTCGTGAGGAGTTTTAAAGGGGACATCGCTTCGTCATTCTTAATCGTTGCATAAACGCTAGCTGCATGAATGCCGCCAAAGATCGATAGATATTGGAAAGATATATAAATGCACTTTTCGATGCGAAGTGGTCCTATTCGATGATTATAAAATAATGCAAATCCAGAGGTCTCACCATTTCGAAGGCAGGAATCTGTAACATACTAAATAGAAACAGAAAAACCCTCAATACCAGCAACGTTGGATGAACCTGGACCCTCAAGACAACGACCCATTCCAAGCAGAACACCGGAGGTTGTAGACAAAGCCAAGCGTCTCATCTATGCAGAAAATCCCAAAACTCAAAGGGCTGTCGCAAATAAGGTAAGGGTATCACAGTCAACGGTACCCAACATAATCTACAAAAATCTCCGACTGGTTAAGCGATTTAAACCTGGTATGGGTGTATCAGGATAAAGCTGCGAGTCATACGTCCAAGTCAACGGTCGCCCCATTAACACTAGAGCAGGAGACGGATATACATTCAATTCCGTTTGAAGACATATCCATGAAATCTCCAGACGCATTCCCTATGGATTATTTCGGCTCTGAACTATTGAAACGCGCCCTTGGAAGTAGACGACCTCGTACATTGGACGGTCTATATAAAGCCTACGAAGAGGGGTAGGCACAGATCGACCTAAATTCTTTGCGGCGAAGTCTTATTGAATGGAAACTGCGATGCAGAGCCATAGTTCGACACCGTGAGCACTAGATAGAACATCACCGAACATGGCGGCGGGGTTTCTCGTAGGCTTAAGACGCTTGGAAATAGTTTAGTTGTAACGTACTCAAACCTCTATAAAGTATACTCAAAAATAGCCAGTTCTCAAGTGTTAGGGAACTGGAAACAACTATCATGGATGCTTGGAATCAAATCTCACTTATTTACCTTCAAACATTATAATACTGCGTAACGCGATTTTTGTACTCAAAGAACTGGCAGCTTTAATAGTTTGCTACCACTAATAGAAGGTAGGAACAACACACAAAATGTTTTTATCACGTCACGTTTTATGAGGTACACGTCGATAAAATTTTTAACTTACCTTCAGTACGTTTTGAGAAAACTGTCTTTAAAGGATGAGTGCCGTACAAATACTATTATTGGGCTTCTTTTATAACAGAGCGCCGTACATAATAAACATTTTATGTTTCTTCAAATCATTTTTATTTGTGTTATTTTTCATGCAGCCGTCTAGCACGCTGAACATAGGCGGCCCGCGCCTCATCCTGTAAGGGTAAGGGATGAACGTGCTGTTGAATGTACCTAGAAAATATCACGTGATAGAAAAAAACCCACTGTATACAGGGTGATTACAAAAGAACTTCACACTTTTAAAAATTTATTACATCAAAGCTATTCAGAATATAGACACACCACATACGGATTCTTAAAGGAAACCTCTTGAAGTTTATTGTGACACAGTTAAAGATGTTCAATATGCCCCTATGTAGTCGAATTCGTCCCAAACCCGCATTAACATGTCTCCATCAATCCCACGTATCGCTACCGTAATGCGTTCTTTCAGCTCGTCTAGGTCACGGAGAAGGGGTAGGGTGAAGACCTTGTCCTTTACACATACCCATAAAAAGAAATCACAACGGTGAATTGGTCAGCAAACAATAACCTGGAACTTGCAAAGTGGCCACCGCGGAGCCCCGACCTCACACCTTGTGATTTCTTTTTATGGGGGTGTGTAAAGGACAAGGTCTTTACCCTACCCCTTCCCCGTGACCTAGACGAGCTGAAAGAACGCATTACGGTAGCGCTACGTGGGATTGATGGAGACATGTTAATGCGGGTTTGGGACGAATTCGACTACCGCTTTGATGTATGCCGTGTCACGACAGGGGTGCATATTGAACGTCTTTAACTGTGTCACAATAAACTTCAAGAGTTTTTCTTTAAGAATCCGTATGCGGTGTGTCTATATCCTGACTAGCTTTGATTAATAAATTTTTAAAAGTGTAAAGTTCTTTTGTAATCACCTTGTATTTTTTAAAAGAGAGCAATTTCATAAAATATACACAGTAATTTGAAAAAGGTACTCGATCTTCATTCAGTTTGTAACGCAGTGTAATTATTGAGTTGGAAAGAAAGTTCCCGCATAATATTTATTATTGATAAAATACACAGAAATAGTGCGGCGAAAGGCAGATATCAATCTGCAAAGTATTCACCGTTACCGTCGAACACCTCTGTGGTAAAACGCAGCTGATTTCGCATCGAAGAAGTCACCTACCACAGTTGTGAAGTCTACATCAGGTGCGAAAGTTTTATCATTCAAAAAGTATTGCAGTGCCCGAAGAAAGTAGGCGCACGATCGGGCGAGTATGATGGGGGAGGAAGAACTTCCTACTCCACCTCCAGAAGTTTTTGGCGGGCTACATTTGCAACGTGTGATGATGCGTTGTCGTTAAGAAAAATGACATCAGTCATTTCAGGACGTTTTTCTGCAATTGCGTCTGCCACGCGTTGTCATAAAATCTAGTGGTCTTATATTTTTTAAACAGACTGTAGTGTTATCTAACTCAGTTTTTAAAGAATGCTGTTCTTTTGTCAGTATTATCTTGCAATCTTTAACTGATGCAATTGTTATTGATTACAAGAATAACGAAATAAAATCAATTTCTATTTGTATAAAACTTTTCTTCTTCTTTACTGAATTTGCCTGTTAAGGACCGCATGAAATAACTTATGACTTCTTTCGTTTTTCTCTTCTCTCCTTTCAGTTCTCTTTCATTCTTTCCCCGTGTTGTTCTCATCTTTTCTCCGTCATATACTGAAACTTTTCTGGGTTTTTCATTATTTTCTATTTCTTACTCTATCATTTTCATTCCTCTCAGATCTGCTCGGATTTCCTTGATCTAGATCATTTGTGTCTTGGGTTTTTTTTTATATGAATAATGTATTTTTCATAGAACTTTAATTATTATTATTATTTATTATTATTATTATTATTATTATTATTATCATCATCTAAAATTGCATTCGGGGACATGTCGCACTGGTATGAGATTGAATACTCAGTTTTTTAAAACTAATGCTAAGTTTTTAAACGTTGGCTGGAAACTGGCCGATTGGTATAATCGGTCCAGCAAAAAGCCAGATTTTTT
>JAHWFO010094185.1:2240123-2256202 GCA_023313115.1 Rhysida immarginata
TTTTTTTATTAACCCCGTTTTGGGCTTTTGGCCTGTTGGGGGACAACAGTGGGTTTGACTTTCCAGTTTATCTGAAGGTTTTCTCCCCTCTGTTGTTACATTATTATTATTATTATTAGCTATCAATTATGCCCGCTTGTATAGCTTGCTGAAACAAATTATGTACAGTCGGGTGCATAAAGGTTTTTACCTAGGTCAAAATTGTTCGGCTTCCTTACAATACTTCAATCCAATGAGATTACTTTTTCCAGGTGTCTAGTCGAACACGCTTATTATGGAACGATTCAATTAAGTTTTTGCTTAGCATCGGGGGTAGGCAAGTTTTACGTCACGTGCTCAACTACGTTGCCAAAAAGATTATTTTGGCTGTTCTAATGAGAATTTTTGTTTTATTAATAATAAACTAATCTATTTGATTAATAATGTAACATAAATGGTGCACAGTATCGATATAATTATATGCGTGATCAAGCGTAAGCTGATGCAGCGCTTTTTATGGTGTGATACGGAAGTGATTTACAGGTGTAAATGGAAGCTATTTTCTTTTGACTGTTTGAAAGGTTACAAGTCTCATTTTTTGTGTGTATATCAAGTAATCAACGACAATTATGCCAAAACCATCCGAAATTTTTTTTAAATTTATTATATAACTAGACGGATCCCGTCAAAATTTGACGAGAACAACCCATCTTATTATTAATCTCCATCTCTTTAATTAAAAAAATAATAAAATAAAAAATTGTCAGAGCAACAAATAGAATAATCATTATGCACAAACAAATAGAATAATCAGAGCTTAAATATCTCATTATGCACAAAGAATAAGAAATGAGTTAGTTAAATATATAAAATCAAAATAGCTTTAAACGAAATTTCTCTGAAAGTATTAAAGTAAGACATAAAGTGTCAGCGGATAAAATTATCAGTTTTTAAAGCTCTTTCTAACGATATAATATTTAACATAACATTTGCAGAGTTTTTCAGTAGTCACAAGGAAACATCACAAAATGATGAAGGCAGGATTTTCTTTCTGCAAATCTTCAGTTTATTTAATTCAAAACAATGATTGAATATTGTCTCATTACAACAATCCCTGGCTTCTGATGGATTGTCGTAACTTTCTTTGTTGGCTTCAGATGCGCATGCGCAGAAGTGCCAATTTTGCTCTTACAAAAATGCCTTGCGTTTTAACATATAGGATTATATATTTTAATAGTAGAGAATATTAAATGATTTTAACAAAAGAGGATTTTTGTAAAAGTAACGGTGATATGAATTACTGTATATTTTATTAAAAACTAAACTATAGAATAAACCATGACATGACAATTAACATGAAAAGTTTTTTAAACCCTCAAATAAACAGATCAAATTGCACACTTGGATGAAAAAATTTAAATCTGTTTATGCTGTTCGTTACATACACTGTTTAAACTTAAAGGAAATCCAAAACACGATTATGAACAACAAAAAATATCTATCCATATCGGATTCAAACTCTGCTATTCGAGGCAGTAGGCAGAGACTTTAACGATACTGCTGTCAGCCGCTATCGCTTATTATTGTCAGGAGGGAGCACACGACGAGCACATCCCAAGCGTATACCTGCTACCCTATTTTCATTCAGAAGAGACAGGTCCATTCTAATCTGCCTTGACTCTCAGTACAAGTGCCTGATTTTGCAACAGACAAACATCCAGAAAGCTCAGCCCCTACGGAGAAGGTAAAAACCTTTTTGCACCCGGCTGTACATGTAATTTATGACAAGCGCAAGATTTCACCGTACAACTTATCAGGGCCTAGCCAGGGGCGAGTTTTTGGACATGAGATCGCGGTTTAGTAAGCAACGCTCATGCGTCAAAATTGCGTAATATCAAAGCCTTCCAATGGTAATTGCTCTGATCTTACGCAATTTTGACGTATGAGCGATGCTTACTAAACCGCAATCTCAAGTCCAAAAACTCGACCCAGGACGTTTTCTTGGGGGGGTTGATTTTCAAAAATTCCGGACCTTTTTTCAAAAATTCCACTGAGTCGGACCTTTTTCCATATTTGGGTGGCGGACCTTTTTCCAAATGGGACCCCCCCCCCCCACTGGCTACGGACCTGTTAATTATTTGATTTCTAGTATTAAACGGCAAGGCATTCAACGTAGGAATCGTATTATAAGGCAAAAATCTCTGAAGGAAGTTGGAGAATGGGCCGTTTAGAGATAAGCTTGTATTTCTGCGTGTCACTAGTTTTCATCGAGTCCAAAAGTGTGACGGGTGTTCTTCATTAGTCAAAGCTTGATATAATTCCTTTAGTCTGACATATATTATGATAGTATGTAAAGTATGAATGTTATAAGAGACAGGAATTTCAGAGATAGAGGTGTACTTCGACAATCCCAATGCGGCTCATATTACATCATTATACGTAACCTGAACCTCTAATATGAATTTTCGACGTAGAAGACCAAAAAAAAGGAGCCATATTCTAGTTTACTGATCAAACATGTCATAATTGTCTTAATTATTTCGTCCCGGTTAAGTATCTTGCGAAGTCTGAAAACAGATACTTTTTTCGAGTATGATCAAAATCAAAAGCTCAATTGTTTCGCAGAAAGACAATAGATTGTCAAAAGTTACACGAATTTTCTTTAACCTAAGACTCCAAGCAAATCAACTCATCCGACATCATTAAATACTTAAGAGTTCATCTATTCCATAATCTCTCTTGGGACATCCACATAAATGCCCTAGCCACTAAACTTAATCATCGATTAGGCCGTTTTCTCGTCTCCACTCCCCCCCCCCCCACCCAACATTCTTATACAGTAGGGCCTCGACATTCGCGGGGTTACGCTCCCGAAAACTGCCGCGAATGTCGAGGTTAAGAACTTAAGTAAATTGCGGGGTTCGGGGAACCAAGCCCAGAAGCATTATTACAAAACCTACAAGAAATTCTTTCACACATAACCTCACAGAGTACAGTATGTATTCTTTTTTTCAGATGAGGTTTCATTAAAGTGTAAGGTTAAATACATAGTGAAAAAAGGTTATAAACAATAAAATTACATGTAAATGAAATTTTAAACATAGGGATAGGTGTAGTAAAGTGGGATGTTTTCTGTTTTTCAACTGCACGTCTCTTTTTCGCTGTTGAATCACAGTGCTACGCCAACCAAGAAAACCGAATTATGTAAACTGATTATGTACGTAACAAGTGGGTTTAATGCGTGATGAGCAGAAATTTCATTCCTGTGATGCTGTTGTAGCGTCAAAGTCCAAATGGGGATGCTGATGGCTCAACGTCATCAGCATTAGTATCTTCTGAACTAAAAGTAAAATCGAAACTAAAAGTAACTATGGCATACGTATTTTTTCCCGAGAGAAAAAACCGCTAATGTTAAAACAACGCCACGAATGTCAAAACAGGACCTAAAAGAATCAACCGTGAATGTTTAAAACCGTGAATGTTTAAAACCGTGAATGCTAAAGCCACGAATGTCGAGGCTCTACTGTATTACTTTATAACGCTTTAATTCAATCCTCGCTCTCCTATGGCTTAATTTTTTGGAGCACATCAACTAAATTAAATTTATTACGAATATTCAAACTTCAAAAATGGTTCTTACGCATTTTACTTAAGCTCCGAAAACCAGACCCTGTTTCTCACCTGTTCTTAACTCAACGAGAATAATCCCACTATACCAACTCTATTACATCAATCTAGCAACCTTCATTTACAAAGCTCTTAACAATAGCATCAACATTCTCCTCCCACAAACCTTATTCACCCCCATTATCACCCCCCCCCCCCTTATAACACCCGACGCAGAACCCCTTCCCAACCCCGCTAATTAAACGAAACTACTAATTCAAAAGTATAGCCATTGCGGGCAATAGACTTTGGTCTTCCTTATCTCCTGATCTCCGCTCCTCTTCAAACGTCTTCACTTTCAAATTCCGAAAAAAAATTTCTCTACCTTAACCGTCCCCACTAACATCTCCTTTTCTTCAATCACCTCAAGATTATCATTCTGTTAAATTATATTATCAATCCAGTGACCTATCTTGTCGGCTCAGCCATACTGGCCCTGGATGGCCATCTTGTAACCTCTCATGAGATTAAATAAATAAATAAATAAATAAATAAATAAATAAATATAGCGCAAGCCTCCTTGTGCAAGAAATTGTCGTCAACGTAGGAATTCATATGACAATTTGGGGAAAGTTTAAAAATTTCCGCAGTAGCTGCAGCATCCAACACAGTAATAGAAGGTGCGCCTTGAAATAGGCGTCCGGTTGAAGGATGTGCGATGCCTTGATTAGATGTTTCTGGATAATTAACTCTATGTTGAAAGTAGTCATGAATGAGATTAAGAACATCAGGCCCTATGCCAAGTGCTTCCAGTTGAGAGAGTAATAATGCTCTATCAATTGTGTTGAAAACTTTTGATATGTCAGTATTTACCAGATAGCAGACCAAGCCTTTATCAAGGGTGTAATTTAAGATAATCAATTCTGTAAACAATGTAGACGTCCTTGGACTACCTCCAGCTTGGTTATTGTGTATGATATCCACAAAAACTTTATCTGATCAAAAACTAATTTTTCGGTAATTTTCGCAATTGTAGAAATTATACATATTGGTCGATAGTTAGTTATTTCATGCGCTGCGTCTTTCTTTTATACAGGAACAATCAAAGCTTTTTTAAAGTCCATGGAAATCGCAGAGAGTATATAATAGTCTGTATCATATGATGGAATAGAATGTCACCAAATGGGCCCCAGTTTTTAATTATGGTAATAGTCATAAAACCACCCCGAGTGGAACTTTTGTTGTTAAGGTGTTTAATGATTTTTCTTATTTTAGCTTGCGTGATGTTTGTGATCGTGTTTTGCTTATTTTTGATCTTATTTGTGTTCATTGTTGTACGAGTTCCTTGTTGGTTATTTTAATATGAGTTCCTTGTTAGATAATTTTGCCCAAGTTCAACAGGTAGCGTTTGTCTATTACGTTTGTAGGACCGTATACATCCAACGCCTCCTAAAGATAAGGCCGAGTGCGAAAACGTCATACATTGTTACATCATCATCCGAAGATACGTTTAATCGCATTTCTATCAATAGTAAGCCCTGAAATGCGATTAAACTTATCTTCAGATGATGATGTAACAATGTCTGACGTTTTCGCGCTCAGGCCTTATCTTTAGGAGGCGTTGATACATCTCCATAAGTCAAATCCATTAGTTTTTGCGCAATGAGTATTGTCGCCTTTCGCCTGCCCTATTATTTGTTTGAATGTTTTATTTGCTATATTCAGACGAAATTTATTTTGGGGTGAAGGATCGTACTTGAACGTCACAATTTTTTGTTTTTTGTCCTTCCAAGTAGCAAGGATGTTCGGAGTCCACCATGGACGCTTGCGTTCGTTGGTGTTGTCGGTACGAATTCTTAAACCAGCTTGAAGAAGGGCGTGCATGATGTTATGTTGAAGAAGATCAAATAAGGTGTTAACACAATGAACTGTAAAAAAATGATGTCCAGTTAAGTGTGGGTAAAATATTCTTGAACTTTATCCAGATCACGTTTTTAAAATCGTAGCATGCTCGAAGAGCTTTAGAAGAACATAACACATATTACATATTAAAGCACAATGATCACATTTAGGTATATCCATTTAGAGACACTGTAAAATTAGTCCAATGTATTAGGTGGGGGTGGTTCTAGAAATTTTGGCGTGACTACTATGGTCATTTTGCGCCTTTTACACAAGTTATATCTGTACGCAGCACGGGACAAACACAAACATCCATGCCCACGGCGGGATTCGAACCCACGACCAGGCAGACTCGAGAACTTGAAAGCCTACGCCCTAGCCCTCTCGGCCACCCCAATGTATTGGTATCACAACTTGTTATTATTATCGAAATGGTACGGCCAAAAACTAAAGAGTTGTTCAGAGCCCAATGAGCGCGTAATTACTGGGTAAACTCAACCAAATTTGACCTACCTGTTTTTGAGATGAATAATAAAGAAATAATAAATTGCTCAGAATTTCGCCACAGGAGATTAATTCTTTATATTATGATAAATAACAGGTTTACGAATAACAACTGATATTAAGTTAAATCAAATTCTTTATTTGGAGAAGAAAATTTGATAACAAAATTCAATACTACTTGATCTTAATTTTACAAGAAAAAAATTCAGTGATAGGAGGTGCGATCCAAAATTTCCCGGATCGGAGCTGTATAACCGAAGTGTGAAATAGTTTCAATGCACGCCGATGGATGGCAATAGGTACTTGTTTTGTATAAGGTTCTAGATAGAATTAAGTATAGACCAACGATATGAAATGAGTAGATCGCTCATGAGCTGCTTTCAGCGCCACCAACGGGTCCCCATTTGAAAGCCTGTCGGCCATTGCTTTGGTTGGCAAAAAATGGCCTTCATCGTATGTTTACGTTTGAAGTTTAGACAAACACAGTAAAACTCAATGCCGATTTCTTTCCAGCTATAGGGAGTGCAAGTGACTACGTCACAGCTGACGTCAGTTGCGCGATGAACGGGCCGAGAGCCTAGAAAATGGGATCGCTGGTTCCAAACATTGGAACCACGTAATATACGTACTAGTAACGTGGAAACGGGCGGCCAGTAAAAATGACATCTCTTAAATTATTATGTTAATTTGTGTAATTGATACTATTATTAAGACATTTAATCCCATTATATAATTTATACATTAATATTAGAACGCTTTTTAATCACTTTTAATCACTTAGCAAAAGAATGCCATCGTTCGCGGATCTTTCTTTCTTTGGGAAAACGATAGATGTCTAAATCGCTGTTTTGGCTCCTTCTTGTGCAGTGAGGAACTAAACAATTTCACATCTTAAATGTGTTATAAACACTGGGCTTATACAAAGCGATTTTATTCCATCCCTACGTTGGAACCATGTTAAATCCTGAAGCGAGAAGACTTGTTTGGAACCAAATCGAGTCACGTGACTGAAGAATTTCAAGGACTGACGTCACACTTGCACTCCCTATAAATTGTGGTAATAGATATATTAAATACCAGAATGATTGTTTACAGATATTTATGAAATTATATACCGCATTTATTAAAAAGCATCTTAATTTGGGAGAGGTCGCTAAAGAAATTTCAGGCTACAAGTACGATGTTAGTGGGGGGGGGGGGGGTGCTTTCTCAGCTGTCGACAAAGCGGATATATAGTAATGGCGCTTTGGCTGGCGATGTTGTTCTGCCAACCACAGTAATGGCGCCTACACTAACAATAGATTTTCGTTCCACTTTTCGCTGTCTTCAAATTACCCCAAAGATGGCGGCCACATAAGCGATCTACTCATTTCATATCGTTGGTAACTAGTATGGACAGTCTTTTTCCCAGTCATTTGCCGACAAAGCGGCGTAATGATTGGCTCAGCCAAGTCACGTGATGATCCGTTGTCATTTTTGTGCAAAAAAAGCTGAGGCAAGAGGCAAGCTAGCTTAAAATGAAGTTTGGTTTTTCCAACGTGTTTTTTTTTCTTTTCTAAAATAAAATGATAAGATATTGTGCTGTCAAATGCTGAGAGGCTATTAAAGGCTGATTATTTGCGATACCTACAAGAAAGCGAAACGAAGATCAGAGCGATTTGCCGCATAGAATTAGGCGAAATTAATTGTGGCGACTGGATCAACGAGGCTGTGCGAAGTAAATGCAATGACATTTGTTGTATAATATATATGACAATGAATAAATAATGGAAATGATTTTTATATAACATGAATCATTTATTATTTTCAAAATCGTTATGCTACTAGGATGCATAAAATATTTTAGATATACTGAATACAGTTTCATGTTAAATCTGTAGTCCATATCTGAATATCATTTCTGATTATAATTAAATCAATATTGATCACCAATTGATATGTTCAATTAAATAATATAACTCCAATTAACATTTATTATTCAAACAGTTGAAATTAGACAAGTGAATAAACTTGTCTTGAATAAACTTAATATATTGAATTACAACAATCATTATCTAACATTGCATTAACATTACACGATGTTTTGTAATGTTGCATTTCATATTTTCAATAATTTTTGTATGCCATTTTATGTTGTTTATTATATTTTTTAAACTTCAAGTATTAAAATGTTTGTTCATTGCATTGGCTCTACAGAACTGTTATTTAAAAAATATTTAATTTAGAAACGCATCAATTATGAGAAATGTATGAGAAATGCTATAAAACATAAAATTATAGTTTCTTCTCTTGTTCCGAAAAAGTAATACGAAAAAAACCCCATTAAAACATATTAACTTAAAAAATAATAGTAAAATTTATTTTAAAAAAATTCTAAAAAAGACTCCCCTCCCCTCGCACAAAATGTAAAACTCCATATAAAAAGTAAAACTCCAATAAAATAATTTTTCTCAGTTCACAAAAATCTATTCACAATATAATAAAACCTTAATTACTTCAAAAATTGAGTTATTTTTACATTTGCTGAGTCCAATTAATTAATATACAATGTGGAAAACAGTCTTGGAGCATAAAACTGGTTGAATAACAATGGCGGAAGTGCTTGATAAATTTTTTTACAATAAAAAAACATGAGGAATTGATGAGAGAAGAAATTGATGGAAACAAATTTTGAAGTTGAATTTTGAAAACACAAATTTTGAAGCACAATTTTGAAAAACGTCGAGAAGTCCGAAAACAGTCCAAAAATTTAAATGCTGTGCCAATTAGTAGTCCGAAAAGGAAGAAGAAAACAGATGTTCATGGTTTAATTCTTAACGCTGAACGTTTTCGAACGGAACCAGCCGCTCATCTACAGCTCCTATTCAAAATATTAGAATACTCACAGAAGACAACATTCTGATTGACATACACGCCCAATGGTAACTCGTTTCATTAAAATTAAAATTGTACAGAGGAGGTGTCTTGCTATTGGCGTAACAAAAGTAAGATTCAAAACTAGGTCATTTAAATAAGGTAAATAAAATAAACTAACGATTCAGAAAATTAGAATACTTAATTTATTGGTTCAAACTATTAGAATACGTGGACAAGCTAACGAATAAACATTCATTAACGCCAACTGGCATTCTTGAAATGTTCAATATTTGATAGCATCCGCTCGTGCTTTGATCACAGCCCGTAATCTGTTTCTTATATTGCCAGCAAGCCTCGCACAGTCCAACCTTTGTAAGAATTCCACACATGTTCCAAACAAATTATGAGATCAGTTTAAATCCCTGGTGATATGACTTGGAGCCGCTTTTCCATTACACCCCATAAGTTCTCTATTGGGTTGAGATCGGGAGAATTGGCAGGCCAAGGAACCACCGTAATGTTTCGAGATTTCTGCCATGCCGTTGTTGCTTTAGAGTTGTGGCAGGACTCACCATCAATATGAAGTCCTCATCACACAGCTCTTCTGCAGAGTCGAGCATGTAATTTTCCAATACTTCTTGATATACTTCGGAGTTACACGGGTCTTCAAAGCACAAAAGTGTCCTACACCTTCAGCGGCCATAAACCCCCATACCATGAGAGATGCTGCAAATTTGACAGAACGTTTAAGACACTCTCTGCTGAATGCTTCTGTCATTATTCTCCACACGGAGGTACCTATGTCTCCATGGCACACGCAGAACACTGATTCATCACTGAACAGTGCGTTGTTCCATTCATCATCACTCTAGAAAAGATGCTCTCTGCACTACTTCACACGAGAGTTCCTTTGTTAGCGCGTCAACGCGGGCTTCATTTTTGGATTCTTCATACAAACTTCGCTTGACCTGGAGGCCCTACAGTCGATGAATGTGCCGAATGCTTTTGAAACAGTTTTTCTTGATGATGTTCCTCAGGCACCTTTCATCCCGCACAGTTGTTGCTCCTTTTCTTCGCAAAGCTCTCACCACATTTGCGTTGCTGAATAGTTCTTGATACTATATACTCTGTAGATTTGTCTTTGTGGCGATTTCCTTCTGCGTTTTACCATTTTGATGTAGGGTTATGATGAGCGTTTTCGTTGTCGCTGAGATGTCGCTTTTACGACCCACTGCAGTGAGAAAAATAGCTTCCAAGTAGTGTTCAATGACAGAGATGTTATGCTTACACACTTTCAACTGACTACCTTAAATACGGAAGGGTCAACTACCCTTCCCATCCTAATATTCTAATATTCTAATTTTCTGAATCGTTAGTTTATTTTTTTACCTTATTTAAATGACCTAGTTTTTAATCTTACTTTTGTTACGCCAATAGCAAGACGCCTCCTTCTCTGTACAATTTTAATTTTAATGAAACGAGTTACCATTGGGCCACTCTGTCAATCAGAATGTTGTCTTCTGTGAGTATCCTGATATTTTGAATAGGAGCTGTCAGGGGGGTGCAACTTCACACTTCTCGTGTCTTTCAAAATGGCGGAGCGTGCAGTCCAGGTCCGGTTCTAGAGAGCTATTAGCAGCGAAGATACTAATCTCTACGAACTGCAATTATCTCTTTTAATCTCCATAACCGAAACAACGGTAAGCTCTAATAGCTATGCTACTGCACAACTTCTCATATTTTCTGTAAACACTAGACAAAAATAAAACAAATTCCAGTCTTCTTATAAATCGTCTTCTTTTTAACTTTGGACAAATATACCTATATAATATGTAAATATAAAATAAATAAAGATGAGATTAGTTCACTTTGTAAGAATGAAAACAAAAGAACTTTCAAATGATAACTTAAAATATGTAAAATGAAAATATAAAATATCTGATTGAAAAATTCGTATTTTGTGATTCTTCTGTATTAATTTAATTTTAGGGGTTTGCAATGTAGTCTAGAAACTTTTTTAAAAATTTGTTCGTGTAAATTATTCCAATATGAAGCTTATAACCTTTTGCAAGTTTTCACTCAATTGCTAATATGAATTGAATTAAATGTATGTTGACATCACTTTTTTTTTAATGGCAAACTAATTTTCCACACCTTACAGAAACTGACATATTTTATAATTTGGAATAATAAACTTTTAAACGCAACATTTACTGAAAAATAGCTTCAGTCGTCTGCTATTCAAGAAGGATTGGTTCGCAGCGCCGTCCTGGTGAATAAAGGACTTGTGGCGCCACTGAGTCTCTACCTCTGGGTATATTTATCTATCTCTATGGGAGCTGTAGATAAGCACATACATTAGAGAGTGATACCAAAGACGATAAGAAAGGAAGACCGGACAATTCACGTTTTCCTATAGGAGAAAACGATGCCTCTCATTTACGCCATTACTAGCTAGCGGTAGGAGCAAATACAATTCTACTCTCCAAGCAGCCTTTCTTTTTACATTTCGTCAACTAGTCTAAAACAACCTCTTCGTTGTAAGATATTTCTTCATTTTATTACGTCTCGATTATTACGATTAGAAATTATTTTAATTAAATTTAAATTAATTTACGCATCTTAATTCACACATACAATTTTTAGGACAATTCCTAAATAATTAAAGAAATAATTTACTAAGAATAAAAAAAAAATAAAAACCAAAGTGAATAAATTTATCTTTATATATAAAAATTCATCTTTATATATAAAAATTCAGGCTCAGGGCGCGTCTGTAAATGTTCTAAAAACTTTTGAAGCACTTATCCGATTGAGCTCATATTCGCAACATATGTTCGTAAGATCCAAAGTGAGGGAAGGGGTAAAAATCACATTTCTTGGTTTATGTTTGTTTGTTTACTCAAGAGATGGCGCCAGAGTTTGTTTATCTTTTTTTATATAGATATTTCCCTTGAAACCGAAACTGGACTAACTGCGCAGAAGCAGAACAGCAAAAAAACT
The DNA here is from genome assembly GCA_023313115.1 of Rhysida immarginata. Taxonomy (NCBI): domain Eukaryota; kingdom Metazoa; phylum Arthropoda; class Chilopoda; order Scolopendromorpha; family Scolopendridae; genus Rhysida; species Rhysida immarginata. The sequence goes on from JAHWFO010094185.1 coordinate 2,251,974, forward strand.
TCCGTTTTCCTCCGGATGTGTAGTAGTGTTTGCACATTTCAAGGCAGGAAATGCAAGTTTTTTGCTGTCCTGCTTCTGCGCAGTTACTCCAGTTTCGGTTTCAATGGAATGGTTTATATAAAAATTCAGGGTGCGTCTGTAAATGTTCTTAAAACTTTTGAACCATTTATCCTTTTGAGCTCATACATACACCAGATGTTCGTTCGGTTCAGGGTAAGATTTACATGTGCCGAGTTTCAGGTTGGCCCAAAGGGGAAAGGGTAAAAATAATCTTTTGATTGATCTGTCAACAATAAATATTTTTTATCATTAATTAATTGCCAATGACGGTGTAAGTATTATCCATAAATGAAACAACATAAATTTAAATGATGTCTGCTAATCTGGACTGATCAAGACTGGTGGCGACATCTGGCGATCATGATTCCTGCCGGACGCGAAAATGTGGTTAGTTTCCACCTCTGGTTATTATTATCTATCTCTATGGAACTCCTTCATTTTTTTATTTTTTGTTTTACTTTGTGTGTATCACTCTCTAATGTATGTGTTTATGAAGATGAGTGGCTGATTCCATTCGAAAACGTTTAGCGTTAAGAATTAAACCATGAACATCTGCTTTCTCTTTCCTTTTCGGACTATTAACTGCCACAACATTTAAATTTTTGAACTGCTTTCGGACTTCTCATTGTTTTTCAAAATTCAACTTCAAAATTTGTTTCCATCAATTTGTTCACTCATCAATTCATCTGTTTTTTTATTGTAAACAAAATCTTCAAGCACCTACTGTCCGCGCGCCATGAGAAGACCACTGAGTTACTTAATGTGCTCGTATGGTGTCGCTGCGGTTGCAGATGAATCTATTCAGTGTTGGGGGATAAACAGCCAAATTTGAGTCGATCCATGTTTCCTCGATGTAAACAATAGGATGATTTTCTTCATATTTTTTACATATTTCTCATGTATCTACCCCTCCATGCAAACGTTTTCATTTGTTTGGAAACACGGCCAAAACTCATGTTTGTGCTAATTGATTTCAGCGCATTTCCTCCCTTGATAACTAGAGACTGATCTGCAACTATAGCGACACCATACGAGCACATTAAGCAAATCAGCGGTCTTCTCGTGGCGTGCAGACAGTACACACCTCCGCCATTGTTATTCATCCAGTTTTATGCTCCAAGACTGTTTTCCACATTGTATATTAATTAATTGGACCCAGCAAATGTAAGAATACCTCAATGTTTAATATAATTAAGGTTTTATTATATTGTAAATAGATTTTTGTAGACTGAGAAAAACTATTTTATTAGAGTTTTACTTTTTATCTGGAGTTTTATATTTTGTACGAGGGGAGGGGAGTCTTTGTTAGAATTTTTTTTTAGAATAATAAATTTTACTATTATTTTTTAAAGTTAATTTGTTTTATTGGTTTTTTTTCGTATTACTTTTTCGCAACAAGAGAAGAAATTATAATTCTATTAAGACTTTACCCTATTTCATTACATATAATTGCTATAAAACATGTAAGGTGAAAAATTAAAAACAATTTACAACCAATTTAAAAATGTGTATTTCATTATAAAACGTGAGCTTATAAGCAATATTCTTAACAATATCTGTTTATTATCAACTGCATCTTTCTATAAAATTATTAACACAAATATTGTTTATTTTAAAACAAAAAAAAAAACTTGTCAATAATTGGCATTTCTTTTTGCTTTGCTGTAGTTTAATACATTTTGTAGCATTTTTATAGGATACAATTGAGGTATATGAGTGATAATTAAATTTAAACATACATTTGCTTCTTAAATTTAATGTAAACTTTTCTGAATAAGGAAATTAATTTATAATGAAAGTGGAATTTGGAGGAACGATTTTTAATAAACATTTTTTCTTTTGGAAATAATGACGAATGGAAAACAATTTTGATAATATCTAAATAAATCGTACACAAGTACAGGATAAGTGATACATTCACCCATCGAGGCAATATTGTATCATGACTGTCTCGCATTAGGTAAGCCATGAACTGTTAATTTCACACAAGTAGTATCCTAAAAAAAAACTGTCCTATTAACCCATGAACAATAAAGTATCGGTGTTTTCAACATATAATTGATATCAATAAAGTATTTACAGACTGATATCCTGAAGATTTTTATTTAATCCTAATGATATCAAAATTGTTTTCTACTAGTCATTATTTCCAAAACAAAAAATTATTATTAAAGAATTGTTCATTCAAATTCCACTTCCATTTTAAATTAATTTCCTTATTTTAAAAAGTTTAATCTAAAATTGAGAAGCAAATGTATGTTTTAAATCTAATTTTTATTGTTTATTTATAAATATGCCTTGCAAATATGAAATAATTAATAATAAGATATAGCCAGAATTATTAATATTCTGAATAGACCAACTTAACTTAATGATGATCCCAAATTATAATAAAATTAAATAACATAAGAAATGCATGAAAAAACGAAAGATCTTAGAAGTTCCAACCTTATGCTGCATACTGTCTTTGCACAAAAATGGTTGGCTGCCAAGGAAGTGTCCATAATTTGCCTATCTAGAACTTTATTTTGTAAACTAGGGTATGAAATTTCATAGTGAATGAAGAATTTTCGCCTGTATACAGACGCCATTTTTATAGAAGTTGTTGATGTTGCATTACGATCTTTCATTGTTTGACCTTGCATAAAGAATTCGCGCCAATGGGTCATACAATTAATTCACAGTTCTACTTTTATGTTTTGAGGGGCCTTCGTGAAGAAATGAGAAGGAAATGGCCGGAACTGTGGCGAGCAAAACACTAGGTTCTTCATCACGATAACGCACCTGCCCACCGCTCATTGAGCATACAACAGTTTTCGTCGATGAATTTGATGACCCTCCTCCCCCACCCATCTTATTCACCAGAAGAAGTGTGAATTGACATTGTCACCCACTGGCACGAATTCTTTATGCAACGTCAACAACTTCTAACAGAAGGGCGTCTATACAGGCGAGAACTGCTTCATTCACGATGAAATTTCATACCCTAGCTTACAAAACTAAAGTACGACAGTCCGCCATTTTTGGCCCAATGGCCCAATCAATTTATTGCATCAGTTCTAAAATTCGGCTGAAGTGAATTTTATTTTCAAAACTTTCGCATTATTATCGTCGGGAAATATTACTGACAATCATTAAAATTTAAAATAAATAAATGTTGGGGCCAAAGATGGCTAAAACAAAAACTCACGTGATCTCAAACCAATCACTCAATAACTAGTATTATCTGCTAGCAATGGAGAAGGTAATTGCCGTATTTTAGAAATCCGGAGCTTTACACAAAACAAGAACCTACTGCCATCGTCGGCGTGCACTGAAGCTGTTTCATATTTCAGTTATACAGCTCCAATACGGGAAAATTGGATTGCACCTCGTATTTAAAACTAGTATCTATAGGTTTAATTACAAAAAATGTATATTTACTTGGAGATACTAATGAAGGTGTTGCCATTTTCTCTGGAGTTTGAGTTTGGCAACAACTTCTCCGAAAACCTGAGAACAAATACGGGCAACAAATTTTGTCTTCATAACCAAACGATGTGCATTTCTGTCCCTCATCACAACCGTCCTCGGGACATTCAAAAGTATGAGGTACATTTTTAATAGGTGGACAATCTAGAAATAACAAGAAAATTTATAGTACTGAATTTTACTTTTTAGGCGTCTCTTCCAATTTACTGCAGTCAATTTGTATAAGAAGGAAAAACAATAACCACAAAAAGCAGCCGAGGAATAGAAACATCTCAATGGCTTACCACAAAAGCACACCCCAAAGGATACATATTTCGAAGGCTATTGACCCTTTCGAGGAAAGCTCTATGCAGGTGGCAGCAGGGACATCCATTGGTCTCTGGAGCCCACCCACAGTTCCGGTGTCGCCATTTTTCCATGCTAAACAATACTTTGTAGTGAAGTGTTGTATTGTATCAAATAGATTTAATACATTTTTAAATGAATTTAATATAATTTTACCCCCTCAGTACAGAAATACGGAAGAATAAATATTTTTAGTATTACTGTATTTATTTTAAATAATAGTTATTAAATAAAAATGAAAAATAAAATAATAAATAACAAATAACAAAATAATTAATAAATAATAAGTAAAATCAAAATAAAACTATAAAATCAAATAAAAAGCTGACGTTTCGGATAGAGACTATCCTTTA
>JAHWFO010094185.1:2261202-2316839 GCA_023313115.1 Rhysida immarginata
ATGCCCGACCGCATGTGGCCAGAAATGTCCTCGCCTTTTTCCAAGCATATCAGACGCCCTTGTTCCCCTGGCCTGCTCGTTCACCAGACATGTCTCCAATCGAACATGTGTGGGACAGGGTTGCTCCTCGATTAGCTCGTCAGACTCCTGCAGCAGCAACTGTGGATGAACTGTATACCCGTGTAGACAGAGCATGGCAGGACATTCCCCAGGCCCTTATTCAGAGCTTGTTTGACTCAATGCCACGACGTTTAGAGGCTGTAATTGCATCCCACGGTGGTTTCACCCGATACTAATGTGACAATAAAATGCATTGTATTGACCTAAAAATCTAATGGTTTCTTTTCTGACCCATGATATGCAAATGCTCCAAATTTAATGCAGATTGGGCTATTCCATCAGGGTGTTGCGATTTTTATAAACAGTAGTGTATATATCAGGTTGTTGCAAAAGTTTCTTCCGGTTCTAGAACCCGTGCCCAAGAAAGGCTCATTTTCCAAGGGGGGTGTTCATATGTTTTCAAACAAATTATTGCATTCGATTCCTGAATATCTTTGCTATATTACATCCAAGAATTAACTTTCTGACTATCCATCTGTGAGTGCCATCAACGGTCTGAAATGGACCTTTCACGCGAACATATTCGAGCAATAATCTTCTACGAGTATCCTGGAAGGATCAGTGCTGCGCAATGTCACCGAAACATTTGCCAACGTTTACGTGATGGCACTGTTAGTTTACGTACAATAGAAGAATGGTATCGGCGGTTCAGACGCGGAGATAGCACTCTTCCAGATGCACCTCTCTGGTCGGCCAATCATGATTTCAAAAGGTGATCTACGCCAAGCAATTGATGAAGATCACAATGTAACAACGAGGGAACTCGCAGAACAGTTCAAGGTTCACTTTTCAACCATTACCTGGCATCTGCATGAGCTGAATCTGTCATTCAAGTTCAATCGTTTTTGTGTTGGAATAAAAATCCGGAAAAAACTTTTGCAACAACCTGATATTTGTAACAAACGTTGATCATGTGAAGGGTTATTCCTGAGATCAAAACAAGAAAGAATATCCCTATGAACTTATTTTCTACAAAGCGTTGTTAATAAGTTACATGCGTATGTACACAGAGGTCACTTTTTTCATTCACTTCAAGAGCATAACGTGTACAGGAGTGTTTTTGGATGACATCTTGCTACCACGGTGGATCGGGTGTCGAGGTGCAGTGCATTGGCTTGTCCGGTCTCCTGACCTTAATCCCTTGCATTCATGTTTCCTTTTCGTCCAGGAAAATTTTATGCAACTCTAAACTATAAGTATATACACTGAGTGGCCAGATTATTATGTCCACTTAATCAATACTTCGTTGGGTCACCTTTTGCCTTCAATACTGCGGCTATTCTTCTTGGCATTGACTCCACGAGATGTTGACAATCAAACTAATGACTGCAAGCAGGTCGCTGCGGATATGGACCTCTGTAGACGACAGCACCAACTTGGCTTGTCTTCCTCAAACAGGTCGCTCAGGGTCGCTTCAATAGACGTTCTCACTCGACGAACTCCTCGGGTGGTCGTTGTTAACACACAGCTTTAGAAATTCATCTATATGTCCCGCTGCTCCACCATTGAAAATATCTCACTGGTATTGCTATGCAAAAAGTTCTACATAAGAAATATAATTAGTTTTCTTACAAGAAATTTGAACATGAACGCTGCATTACTTCCAAAAAAGAGCTCCCAGGTCGTCGTAACATTTGGAATTTATATCTGACATGGACGGGCAAGCTTCGCCGTAAGAAAGTGTTCGTTCGCTCGTTATGTTATCGTCATTAGTTTCCGAACTCACCTTCCATGGTAAAGAGTCTTCACTCACCACGTCTTTACCACTCGTCAAACTCCCGGGCGCTGTCTGCCCTCTTTTACAATTTGCACTCGCGCTCCTCCTCGCAGCGATCCTACGCAAAGAGTTTTCTCTTTATCTTCAATCACCTGTCTTTTTGAATTAATCGACTGAATCGTAGGTAAATTACTATTTCTACGCTCCATAGATGGTGGCACTGACCTCTTAATACATTTAGATGGATGGTGTCGCTCACCTGCAATGTCATCAGCTCCTATGGGCTGTGACAATAACGTCATTAGATGAACAGATCTTCTCAATATTTGGAATGAGAAAGAATTCCATCATTTCAGCATAAGCTTCAGTATTGATCTGGCTCTTCACGAAACTTATTCACCAACACCTTGACCATTAGAACATCTCCATACCACAGTTTTAAAGGGTGATTTACCTATCGGGTAACAGTTGAAAGCATATCAGGATCTTTCATATCTCTCCACGCACGATTTTTGTAGAAACTGATACAAAGCATGGACTCATCAGTAACGATGACATGAGACCACATTTCAAGGTCCAATTCTCAAATGTTTTGGCCCGGTGAAGGCGTTTTTACTTCTAAGTAGGTGTTAGAAGAGGGATTTTGATGGGAACACGAAATTGAATGTTCATTGCATTTAAATACCTGTAAGATGTATTGGATGAAATCTTTTTATTTAGAAATTCTGAAAGGTTAGATGAAATATCACAAATTGTAGAATGTCCTACGTTTTTTTACAAGACGCCTCAATCTTCTTTGCTCACGATCATCAAATGCTTTTGGTCGACCATTTCGATTTTTTACCTTCAGAGTTTGATCTTCTCTTCATCTTTTTGAAATTCTGCTAAATGTGTTTGACTTATTCCTAATTGTTTTGCTATTTCAGCTTGTGTCAATTTTTTGCAGTTTATTGAGTGATTAAACACGATCTTTATCTGAGAATTGTGGAGTTTTGCCCATTTTTGTAAACTGCTTTTGATCTTATAACTCATGGCTGTTTATTTAATTATTGATCCTCCCACTGATGAAAAATGCATTATCACATGAAAGTGTAATTAATCGCGCTCGAAATTTTGTATACTTGGGACTTTTAATAAGAATAATTAATAAATAAATTGTTATCCCAACTTTTGAAACAAGTGTTTTAATAAGAATAATTTCAAAAATTTATTTCCTTCGTGTGTAGAGGAAAGTGACCAAAAGCGGACCAACATTTTGTTTTTGACATGTACAGGCAAACTGAGAAGTAGAGACCAATGAAAAAATGTGAAACACTTATCTAATTAAGTTACTTTTTAGGTTTAACTATCAAAAACATCATAACAATCAATTTTTTGAAAGAAATTTTTTCCAGAGGATTTCTCGCTTACCATTTCAAAAAAATGCTCCTAAAGCGGACCCCTAATTTCATAATATATAATTTGTATTTAAAGCAGAAAATAAATATTTAATGAAAGAGAAGTACTTTTTTCCTATAAAAACAATCTTATTTAATGAATTAAAGAAATTTTAATGAAATTATCAGTTATTCATTTAATTCAACGGTTAGATAAAAAAAAAAAGTGTTTGCTTATGGAACTTTCTTTATTGTAGAAACTATGCAAAGGCTATACAAACATCGCTAAATTTAAAGTAATGTATTAATTTATAAACAAAATAGCATTCAAAATTCTATTAAGCAATATTACTTCAGAGAAAATTAATTGCACGTTATTATTAAAGTGTTAATTTACTTTCAGATGGAATCACCGATCCTTCTGGAAGAGGGTCGTTTTCCTTTTTCAGGCAGCAATTGACTGGAGAACCTTGGAACGAATACAAACAACAAAGGATTCCTTCGGTACCGGGAAGAGAGCAGATTTCGCCTATTTTACATCCGATATTCATGCATTTGGAAAAAACCGTTATTTCCTTCGATTTCAGACAATCTAAATATATACCAACATATAGTGAATGATTTAGATTATCTGTTGATAATCAGTGAATTTAAAAAATATGAAACACATGCATTATTTAATTTATTTGATAATGAAGTATACCATCTTATGAAGATATAACAAGTGTTCATTGTGGTCAATGCCTATTTTGAATTTTACTTACACTTTCCATGACAGATTTTTATATTTGAGTAAAGAAAGCGGTTTTATACAAATAAAATTTATTTTTATCTAGTAATCAGGAATGTATTAATATTAGATCTTTAAATATAACCAGGGTATAACACACTTGACTGTATTCGGAAACTACTGAACACTGTAGCCTTATCTGGACACTTTTATAATGCTTGTTTCACATGACAAATTATCTGTTTCTGTATCACGAGATGGATTTTGTTTGTCTTGTTATTTCATAAGAACTACAGTAGATAAACATTTGAATTGATAACCTTAAGACCATCTTACAATGCATTTATTTCTTACTAGCTGATATACCCGGCGTTGCTCGGGCTCTTTTTTCGATGAAATTTTGCAATATCTGATTGGGAATATACAAAAAAAATGAATACATGAAAAAAGCTTAGAATTGATATAGTACGTACTCAGCTTTTAGTAAAGCTTTTAGAGGTTTGCTTCTCTGCATAGCGCAAACACACTCCCTATTGTTTAACATGGAGTATAAAAATAGAATTGCGATTGTAAACATAATTATCACTAGCTGAAGTACCCGGCGTCGCTCGGAGAAAAATATAGTTTTTTCATATTTATGTCTACAAGATGGTGTACAAACTTGGGATGGGGGGAAGAGTGATAGAGGGATCAGATCTAAGCAACATTTCCCTCTTTTATTTTTTCTCTGGATATTGTTTTTGAGATAAAAATATGTTGGACGTCGCGTAGACGTAATATGCCACTCAACCCATAATTCTGGAACACGTCAAAATCATGGTCAATCATGTAATAAAAAGAACAAAAACACACTGCATACTGTACAATAACGGGACTTTCTTTTTATGAATCTTGCAAATGTTTTACAATAAGTGTTCTAATTGACTCCCTCTGGCATGAATGCATGCTTCACAACGTCGCCTCATGGACTCACGTACACGTTCAAAAGTTCCTGGTTCTTCGCGAATCTGGATCCGCAGCTATGGCAATTCTGGCTACCAGCTCTTCATCGGATCCCACTGGTGTCTCGTATACCAATGTCTGTAAGTGTCCCAAAGAATCCAAACAACCGTTTCCTGTAGGTAGGATTTCAACATTTTTATCTCAAAAACAATGCCCCAGAGAAAAAAATGAAAGAGGTAAATGTTGCTTTGATTTGAACCATCTATCACCCCCCCCCCCCAAGTTTGTACAGGTTATTTGAGAACACCCTGCTGTATATAGAGTCCGCCAAAAATGTATACACACTTCAGCAAAAGGAAAAAACTATATAAAAATTGTAACACTGAATTCATACAGGCATCAAGCGATGAATATAAGTCCTCTTGACTCCTACAATTACGACAGCTGTACAAAATTACGGACTCTATTTGAGAAGGAATTGAGTGAATATTTTTTTTTTAACAGAATTTTTATTGAGATATGAAATGTTAATTGAAGATGTGAATTGTTAATTGACGATATTATATATGGTTTGTCTACCTGATTTATATTGGTTGCGGAAGTATTATTCTTCATGATGAATACTACCTGTCTCCGTTGTCGGAAAAATGTATTAGACGAAGAACAAGGCCAGAAATGTGACGGATTATGCAATTGATGGTTTCATCGTGTTTGTGCTGATATTTCACCAAGTGATTATCAACGATTTTGTAAAGACAAACGTCTGAAGTGGAAGTGCAATCGTGACGACTGTCTTCCTGAAGAAAAACAACCATTGAATCAGCTGTCTTTACAAATATCTCATTTGGTAGGTAAATTAGATGAATTTTCCCAATCGGTAAATAAGTTCCAAAATGTGATGACTGATATTAAATTAATTAATGATCGATTGGATTCCATACTCACTAAATTTACTAAGTTTGAGTCCAGGGTGAATGCTATTGAATCTAAATTGGCCCAACTTTCAGATTCGAGTACCGGTCTCGGAAACAATACCTCTATTGAAGAGATTATGTCTGAAATTAATGATCGAGCTAAACGTCAAAGGAACATAATTTTCTACAATGTTCCTGAGTCAACGAGCCCAAATCATGAAGAAAAGAAGAGTTTTGATAAAACAAAACTTAGAAATATATTTTATGCGCTAATGGTTGAATTTGACAATGATTTTGTGACTTGTTTTAGACTTGGTAAATCTTCCTTAAACTCGCCTCGTCCAATTAAGGTGGTCCTGCGTTCTTCGGAGGCTGCCAATGTATTACTACGAAAATTTTCGGTTCAGCCATATCTTCACGGGATAGTTCACTTGGTGGTATGCAGATATCCAGAGATCGCACATCGAGCGAGCGACATTATTTCTCTGAATTCAAAAAGTCATTGCATGATCGTATTGCTTCCGGTGAGACAGACTTAACCATTAAATAATGTTCCGAAAATTGTAATGAAACAAAAAAACTAATACAGTCCAACGGGAATTCTAATCTGCACATCTACTACCAAAATGTGAATGGTCTAAGAAGTAAATTAGACTTAATTAAGTTAAATTTGTCTCACTGTCAATACGATATTATCACTCTAACAGAAACTAATTTGTCAAATGATATTAATAATTTTGAGTTGGGTTTGTCAGATTACACAATTTACCGAGCCGATAGATCTATAATTACAAGTGATAAAATGAGCGGCGATGGAGTTTTGATTGCTGTGAAGAATACTCACCGTTCCGATCTCATTTGTTCCTTATATAATAACATCGAATGTTTATTTGTTTCCATTTCCCTTGGATATAATCAATATTTAGTTCTTGGCAATGTATATTTGCCTCCTGGTTTACCCTCTATAAGATATAATGACTTCTCATTATGTGTTGATCATGTTATGTCTAATTTTAAAATGGATATGAATCTTATAATTGTCGGTGACTTTAATTTACCTAATATTGATTGGAATCAATTAGATACCTTTTCACCATCTCCAGCATCGTCTGCTGTATTAAATATGATTTCTCATTATAATCTGAGTCAGCTTAATCAAATAGTAAATAAACGTGGAGTTATTCTTGATCTTATTTTATCTTTTAATAATAAAGTTGCTGTCTTCGAGGATTTTGATCCTATTGTTGCAATAGATGTACACCATCCTGCACTTTGTTTTTTGTTTCCTGTAAGAATTGATAGTAAATATGGGATTTCCCGTACTTATATGGATTATCGAAACTGTAACTTAGATCAGATTGTTTTAGAACTCACAGCGATTGACTGGAATAGCTGGGACTGGAGCCAAGATATTAATGATTTATTTTCTACGTTTTCTAGTACTCTTAGTAATATTATTCTGAAATACACCCCATCAAGGATCACTAGAAGTGATAAATTTCCTCCTTGGTTCCCCCCTTCACTTAGAAAACTTATTATAGAGAAAAAGATTCTTCACAAACAATTTAAGCGTTCATTGAAATTAGCAGATTATCTTAAATTTGTTTCCATTCGTAGACGTTGTCGCGAGTCTTCCAGGTTATATTTTAAGGAGTACATAACTCGGATTCAAGACTCTTTGTCTATTAATCCAATATCCTTTTGGAGTTTTCTTAGTAATTATCGCCGTATTCAACAACTTTAAATGTCTTGAAATATAATGATCGTTCTGTTGATGATCCTAAATTAATGGCTGATTTATTTGCACAATTTTTTTCTTCGGTGTTCAATGTTGATTCAGCATCTAAGGAACATATATCGGATCCTCAAAATTTTAATAATGCTAATTTAAATCATGAATATATTCAAGATATTACTTCCTTTTCATTATCTTCTTGTTTGGTGACTTTTGAGGAAGTATATAATGCTCTTAATAATTTAATAATTTAAATCAGTTTAAAGGGTGTGGGCCGGACGGAATACCACCCAAAGTTTTAAAATCCTGTGCCACTTTATTATATTATCCTTTAGCAAAATTAATTAATCTATCCTTTTATTATGGGGTTTACCCTGAGGTTTTGAAAATGAGTTATGTCATCCCTATTCATAAATCAGGGTCAAGAACTGACGTTAATAACTATCGTCCCATAGTAATTCAGAATGCTCTGGCCAAGGTTATTGAAAAGATATTGTTGAATAATATCAACAATTATTTAACCAGGTTCATATCTTGCGATCAACATGGATTTATGGCTGGTCGTAATACTGTTACAAATTTGGTGACTCTTGAACAGGATATATTATTGGCCTTTAAGCGTCATCAACAGATGGATGTTATTTATTTAGACTTTACAAAGGCATTTGATAAAGTCGATCATGTTCTACTTCTGAGTAAGTTGAAACTTTGTGGCATTACTGGTTCCTTACTTGCTTGGTTCGAATCTTATCTTGAGCAGCGTCAATTGACAGTAAGATTTGCATCTTCATATTCCTCTTCCTTTATTGCTCGCACAGGTGTCCCTCAAGGCTCACATCTTGGTCCAATTTTATTTAATCTATTTATTAATGATTTAGTTAATTTGGTTGGTGTACGCCTGTTGCTTTTTGCAGATGATGCGAAACTCTATTTTCCAATATGCTTCTATTGTTTGGAACCCTTATCATCAAGGCTTAATTATTGAATTACAAGCAGTTCAGAATCGATTTATACGTTTTTAAAATTATCATTTTGGTTTTGGTTTACCTAGAATGTCTTCAAATAATATGAGTTCTTTTTCAGGTCTTATTCCTTTACTTCAGAGAAGAACGATTCATGATGGCATTTGTCTTTTTAAATTGGTGAATGGCTAATCGATTCTCCCATTTTACTGAGTCATATTAATATTAAGATTCCCAGTGTTACACGTAGTATCGAAATGTTTTTTATCCCTCGTTGTACTACGAATTACGAGTATAATTCTACCATTATCCGTATTCAAAGATTGGGTAATTTTATATCCAATTATATTGATCTTTTTTAATTGTAATGTCTCTGATATAAGGAATTTTCTTTTATCCTTTGATGGTATTTTTTAAATATTCTGTGTTTTGTTTTGTTTTTTTTTTAATAGTTTTGATTTTTCTTTCTCCTTCAATAATTTATTATTTTTTTAATATTTTTTCTGTTATGTAATTATTTTATGTTTTCTTTTTTCCTGTTTTATTTGCATATATATAGGATTTCCCGTTGGAATGTAGTAAATAAATAAATAAAAATAAATAAATAAAATGATTATCATCACCGTTGAGATATTTTTGAATACGGCGAACAGTTGCTCCTATCCATTTCCTAGCAAACTCTTATCAGTCTAGGTGGCAATTGTGGTCTTCTTTTTTCGGGATCGTCTTCATTCAATACATGTAATAATATTGGGGTGTAAGCTTTCGATTTTTCTGTTACGGAAAATATTATAGATGATATATAGTAGTGTGTGTATACATTTTTTGGGCGGACTCTGTAGAAAATAAAAGATTCATTGTATTCCCGCTCGAAAGACTTGCATCATTATTTATGCTGCTTCACGGAACAATCGCAAGTCTTCATTAAAAAAAGCAAATAATGACATCACAACTCCGATTCCGATAAAAAATAAAAGATACGCTGTATTCACGTGCAAAAGACTTGCAGTCATTGTTGATGCTGCTTCACGGAACAATCGCAAAAATTTTCATTAACAAAGGAAACGTCACAATTTTTTAAAGCTGGTAAAAATCCCATTTAGCTCCAGGTAAATTGAATTTTAAAAATAAACTAAAATGGAATGGAAGATAGAAAAAATAAAATCCTTTCTTAGCGAGCACCTAGAAGCCAAGAGAAATATTCTTGCCAAATTTCAAGTTTGTAGGCTTCATAGTTTTGGAGATTTCGTGATGAATGAATGAATGAATGAATGAGTGTATACATTTTTCGCTCTTTATTTTATATAATAGTATAGATTGAAATGAGAAAACAAACAAAAAAAGCTAGAAATTATTGTGCTCTTTCTAATGGTGCCAATTAAAACAATGTGCGTTAAATAGTTTTCCTTTTAAACGGTTTCCTGTGTTTCTTTGTACCAAAGGGAACCATTTAAAAAAACTATTTTATGCACGTTAAATTAATTGGTATCACTAGAAAGAGCACAATAGTTTATGGGTCCTTTTTGCTTGCTTTCTCAATTCGATAATAGTTACATTTACAATCGCAATTCTATTTTTGTACTCCATTTAACATAGGGAATAGGGAGTGTATTTGCGCTATGCAGAGAAACTAACTTTACTAAAAGCTGCACACGAAAAATTCATATTCAAGTATCGAAAAGACCTCTTTTAAAATGCTCCCAATGGATGGCCTCTCCAACTACGGCCCTTTAGGAGTTCTACTCGACTTCACTCATGTTGGAATGTTGTGTATAGCTGAATGTGTTTGACGCAGTGCCGGAGAAAAAAGGTGACAAATTAAATATAAAGTATAAAGAAATAGAATGAAAATGATACAATAGCTTGATCTGACGTTTCTTCACCCCTTGCTGTGGCTTTAGTTCGCAAGCTTTTTTCATGTCTTCCTTTTTTCTGTAAATTCACATTCAGATATTGCAAAATTTCATCAAAAAAGAGTCCGAGCAACGCCGGGTATATCAGCTAGTTGTATTTTTAATTTTTATTTCAAATTAAAAATTTCCTGAAATATCCAGCGTTGCTTGGACTCTTTTTTGATGACATTTTTCAATATCTGAATGTGAATATTCAGAAAAGTTGAATTTGTTGTTTGTTCAAACTTTGGGATGAAGAAACGTTAGTTCAGACCAAGGTCTATAGAAGTATATGGTCGTTAAACTCCCGTCATTTTCCATTGTTAAGGGAAGCTAGGGAATTCAGATCACGCTAGGAGCCGCATAGTCGCAATGGACTTTCTGTGCTCTATGCGGCACCTAGCATGATCTGAATTTCCTAACTTGTAAAGTTATTTTATTTATTTAGTTGATGCCCAAAATTAATAGTGAGCTATGTAATGCATTCAATAGTTGGATCGCCGATTATTTCTTTAAGATTATGTAGAATACATTAATTTCGGCGGTATTATGCCAATAATTCCGGCTGCATTGAAACTAAAAATGAAACTAAAATTTCTAGCTCACGATAGGGCGGCGCTGCATGCGTTTTTAGTCCAATTGTACATGCAGCGCCATTTTTCAATTGAGTTACCCCCCCTATCGGGAGCTAGAAATTTTAGCTTCATTTTTCAGTGGAGTTGGATGATTATCTACTATCTCAAGACTATGGTTCAGACTATTGTAAGTTTGTTTCTTTTTCATTCTATTTCCTTCTTCGGCTCTGCGTAAAACTCGCACTGCTTTTCACGACAGTCCAATATGAGAAAAGTCGAGTTGAACTCCTAAAGGGCCTAGTTGGAGAGGCCATATCCATTGGGAGCATTAATAAAAGAAGTCCTTTCGTTTCTTCAATATGAATTTTTGCTATATTAATTCTAAGCTTTTTTCATGTGTTCATTTCGTCGGTATATTTACATTCAGATGTTGCAAAATTTAATCAAAATGGACCTCGAGCAAGAGATCCTCTAAAAGTCTTTAAAAAGATGGCGCCATCTGTTGATCAAAATGAAAAATTCATTCAAAAAAATATTCATTTTTATTTTCGAGACTAATTTTTTTGAAATCTCAGGTAAACAGTGACCTTCCTCTTGCAGTGAAGATCAAGTGTGCAAAGGTTCATCGCAATTGGATGAATGGAATAGGAACGCATCCGTAACAAACTGTGATGTTCCGTCACTGTTTTTGTTTCAGTTCTAGTATAAGTGTTTTTTTTATTTAAAAAAAACTTTAAAACTTAGTTCATGTATCTGATTATTTTATCTTCATTTTAATTAGTGTTGTCATTGTTGCTTGAAAACAATGAGTGCTGCTAAGCTCGTGGCAACAATGGAATGTTGTTGGTTTTTCATGATAAAAAAGATTTCTCCCTAGGCTGGAAAGGTGGAAGCAGAGATCTTTAATACTAACGAGATATGACTTTAACCACAGGGCGCTCATGACCTATTTAAGGATGGCACCACCGTTCCGCCATCTTGCCACTGGCAAAAGCTTAGTAAGGCTGCATTTTAAGCATCAAGCTACTTCATAGTTATTTATTCACCTGGAGAACTTGTACTAAATTTAAATATGCACAACATATTAAATACTGTGGCATTATAGGTCTGACAACTGTTACTAATTATCCTTCAAAAAAAAAACCTATCAAGTGTAAGTTATGTCTAACAATTGGACTGATCAGCTAATCAATTCTAGCAGTATATAAGCTGATATAAAGTACGATTTTAAGTAGTACATAGAGAATTTTCCACTCAAAGTTCTTTACACAATTGAATAGTTTATTGCAGTTAGCAGCAATAAAAAATGCAAAGAAGAATAACATTATACAAAATATTACATTTGTTATGATGCATGTACACGTATAACACACCTGCAATAAGTACATTATATATACAATAAGAAAGTATATACAATATTTACAACCTCACATGTATACAAACCTGAAAAAGGGCACAAATAAAAAGTCTCATTTAGTCAATTTGTTCCTTATTTTAGGTCCAGTTAACCCATTTTAGTCGTTTATTCCGATAATTTTACAAATTTTTCCACATTTCTGCTCGCTGCTATGTGGCTCCAATGAGTCCAATGCTTCTTTTTGCCAGTGGCAAGATGGCTGCTTTGTAACTTCCGGTTTTTGCTCAGTAAGTAGCGTTTTCCTATGGCCATGAGCACTCTAGCCTTACTTACCTTCCTTACTCTGAGAACGTTAACACATTTTCCATTGTTGCTTTTATAATTCCGTCATAGCAGTGTCCTCTGGTGTAGTAGGATAAAGGAAAAGTATCGTTCAGCTATCGTTTCCTAGGAGCATCGCGAGAAACTGACGTCATTACGTAACGTGCATAAATGACGTCACATCTTTTCACAAAAAAACTCTTTACTTTCAAATTTGGATTTATTTAATGTTGGCATTGAAATAAAGAATTGAATTAATAAAGAAAATATTGGAAATTTAATCGTGTTATTGTTATCTTAGGAAGTAAAATAGATGCATTTAATAAATAAATTAATAAAATACAATAAGAAATTAACAATATTTAAGAATAAATATTAATAAATAATAAATAAATGAATAAAATGCAATTAAAAATTAATAAATGCACATTATTTACAAGCATATTCATTTTAGAAACGGAAATGTAATTATATAATACACGTATACAGAGAAATAATAAAATTAATGATGAAATTATTTTATAAACTTAAAATTATATATAGTTATTATTTCTTATAGTTTTTATTATATATAACTAAAATATGAAAATCTCTGAAATAATTTAACTTAATTTTTACATTTGGAATATTTAAATTGAAAATTAAAAAGAAACCAAGAAATTTTTAAAATGAACAACAGATATCCAAAAAAATGTAGATTTATTTTTAAGAGTTGTGTTTTTGTGCTGATAGACTTTGAACAATAAAAAACATGTTGATTTTTGGCCATTATTAAATTCAGCTTGCAGGACGAGGCCAACGAGAGACAGGCCAGGGCACTCAAAAATCACATGATCATCGGGGTCCGGGTAACAATCCATCCTTCATTGTTTCCAACAAACGAAAAAATACTTATTATTAAAATCCAAGATGGAGACAATGAAAGCTAAATTGTTGGCCAGACCCCGATGATCAAGTGACTTTTGAGTGCCCTGGCCTGTCTCTCGTTGGCCTCGATCCAGGAATAAATGACATGTGCTGTTGGTCTAACACTTCCGTTATTAAACCGAAACTAGAAGTCACATTTGTAAAATGAAAACAGTTTTTGACATAAAATTGACCGTGACGTCGCAATGACGTCAGAAATAAGGCTGCCGAGGCCAACGAGAGACAGGCCAGGGCACTCAAAAGTCACATGATCATCGGGGTCCGGGCAACAAATTCATCCTTCATTGTCTCCATCTTGGATTTTAACAATCACTATTTTTTCGTTTGTTGGAAACAATGAAGGATGGATTGTTGGCCGGACCCCGATGGTCAGGTGACTTTTGAGTGCCCTGGCCTGTCTCTCGTTGGCCTCGTGAGGCTGCCAACTGGTGTGGAAGGATAAAATACATATGCGCAAACAAATTTGCGCATTACATCAAACAACAATGGTTGTCATATCTCGTTAGTATTAAGGATCTCTGGGTGGAAGGGAGTGTTATGAGTGTTGTCCAGTGTGGAATGCATAAGAAGAGCTAGAACTGTTGTTTTCCTCCACCTTCTTTCTTTCTTGGACAAGTTGCCCTTCATGTGTTATATTGGTTGGCTAGTGCTGAACATTTTGGTGAAAGTTCAAATACTTTATGTAATTAACTAAGAACTTTGACAAAACGCTGTTATTTCAGCTTTTTATGCTTAATTGGAATGTGACTTTAAGCCCATGGAGGTCATATTGTTTGTGTTCAGAGGGAGAGGGGGTGCAACGCCCAGAATTAAGAAAAGAAACGTGGTTCGGAATAATTTAGTTAAGTAAAAAATTTATTGGGTAAAATAATAAGCTGCATTAAGAATTTAATTATACATTATGCAAAAAAATAGTTTTATTGTAAAAATCACAATTAATATAGTCCACAGCAAAAGACTATAAGAATAGCAGCGCTTGCAATGAAGCGATAATAAAATAAGTATTGAAGTACAAAGAAGAATGGATTAAAAAACAATCAGTAAGGTACAAAAGTTACATGTGTGCAGACGTATATGATATACTAGTTGTTACCCGCGGCTTCGCTCGTCCGCGGCTTCGCTCGTCCGCGCCTTCTGTTGAGGGGAATTACAAAGCAAAAGCAGATAATTTTAAATGAAAACCCAAGAACGTGGGGAACGGGGGGGGGGGGGGCGTCGTAGGGGCTGATTTTTGGCGATAGAGCAGGTCCTTTATTGATAAGATATTTGCCCTGAAAATTTCAAGTCGCTAGCTCAAATCGTCTAGGAGGATTAAGAATTACAGATAAATAAATAAATACACGCAAGAGTTTTAGTATATAGATACAAATGCACACAAGCAAATTATTCAAAAAAGATTTTGAAATTACAAAAGTCCGAAATTGAAGAATACGAAGTGATTAAAAAATGAATAAAACCTGATGAACAGAAATAGCGTCCATTGGCGTGATTAACTTAGTAAATAATACCTCGTAGAAAAGGCCCAGTTAAACGATCAACGAATTGCTTCGACAAGTAAAAGAAGCGTTCTACTATCATAATTAGTCAAAAGAAACGTAGTTAAAAAAATGACTGAAAGAGATTCTCTGCAGGGCTGAAACTCCACGAATATCCATTTCACATGGATAAGCTATGAAGTAGGCATCATTGGTTTACTATAGAAGATGGTTTACTATAGAAGATGGTTTAATATAGGCCGATGAAATTGAAAAAAAAATCGGACGCCAAGACTGCACAAGAGGCGGAGGGGATAGATGGGGATATAGATGTGTAGATGCGAAAAGTTGGAAGTAGTTTGCCGAAAAAAAATTTAACAAGATTATGTAAAAAGGGTTTTATCAAACCAAGCTTTTATAATGCTTTATTTAGTGGCAACAATAAAGCTTAATTTTGCAACAATAAACAATAGATACATTTACCTCTCGCCATAACGAAATGTCCAATTGTTACAACAATCAATTCGTAGTAATGAGTTAGTACCATTAGAACACGAACCAATGAACCGATTTGAAAATTTTTTTCTTTATCATAAATTGTCATCGATTCTGCATAAGTGTGTCAAATTGCAGCTCCCTAGCTTGTCGGAAAGTTGGTTTAATATTGATTACAAGATTTGACCTAAACAAACTAACACAGCAAAGTTATAAAAAGCTTTAAAAAAAATTAAAAAAATCACTAACAATAAGGCGACATAACACCCCGTGATCGAGGAAATTAGTCGAGAGGGAAAATATGTATCAGACTGTAACTGTGACGAAAAAGAAATAATAGCATTGTTTACAAAAAAGACAAAATAAATTGCAAATGCAACAATTACAGTCTGTAAATATTGAAACTACAAAAGATAATAATTATTTACAAAAAAAAATATTATATCTGCTAAATTTATTTCAATCCCTAATTAATAAAAAAAAGAATAAAGGAGTAACGGATTGCAATTAATGAAATCATCGAATTTCCCGAACAGCTTGGTATCTTGAGATTGCTTTATTGATATTGAGGATATCATTTTCATACATAAAACTGTTGATAAACTTGTAGAGCTGCTAAAATTCTGCAACTCATTTGAAATTGATAGACATATATTGTGCTCTTGAGATAATTATATGCTTACAGTTATCTCTTAAGACACCTACAAGCCTACTATTGACATAAAAGAGTGTTTGAAGGGTTTTGGCAAACCCTTGGAGTGGATCCAGGTCGGAGGAAAGGCTTTGGCAAGCTTTTGAACTCCACAGCGTCGTGTTCATCGCAGCCACATCGCCAGGATTGCCAGTGAGTGATCACTGCTAATTTAAGAATGACCGCAGCCACGTCTAGTACTGATGAAATGTCATCCGTGACCACGAGCGTGTGCTTTCACAGAAATTGAAACCAGACAGGAGATGACAACCCTTGTTGCTGCCTTTGGTGCCGTATCGCTGTGCACACTTGTCTCACGAGGTGGACTTGGCATCATTGCCACCTCGTAGCAGGTTAGTACCATTTCAAGAAGACATAAGACTGAATTGAAATCCCAAGTACTGTTAAGAGAGAATTATTTGTTGGAACTATTAGTGTAGTTGTACTCTTAAAGGGGAGCACTAATTAGGTCGTGCACCCTTGTGTTGCATCACGGTATTCTTGTTCAGAACAGAGTGTGTCTAGTTACCTATATCTCTCTTTCTATGTGCTAAAGCTGTGTTTCATGTTTGCCGTGTGCGGTCTGGCGTTATCCTGCTGAAAGATGCGCCGGATATGGTGTGCAGAAAGGACAGTAATACGGGCTGCAGAATCTCTGTGACGTACCGTGCTGCTGTCAGGGTGCCTTGGATGGTGACTAAAGGCGTTCTAGTATCACAGCCGACGGCACCCCAGACCATGATCCCGGGTGTTGGTCCACGATGGCGATACCGGATGCATTGTTCATTGGCACTTTCCACTGGTCTGCGCCACACCCGTCCGCGTCTGTCGTCGGTGTCCAAACAAAAGCTTAAGACCATCGGGCGCCATTTCATTCGCCAGTCCACTCGTTCACGACACCACTGCAGTCGTATCGCGCAGTGCTCAGGTTCAGTTCAGTTCAGTTCAGTGCAGCTTTCATCTCCCTCCAATGAGGTGACTAGCTGATTTCTTAGTAGAGTTCAATTACAGAAGCTATATATCAGTTCGAGTCACTGGGGGGATCCGCGATCTTGAGGGGGCCGAGGATTCTATCGAGAAGGTTCGTATCTTGGAGAAATTGGACGAGGGAAAATATACTTCTCCGCTTTATGCGCTTTCCTCCCCGAGCTATTAAGAGGAAGTTGGCAACGGTAAAGGGGTTGGAAATTTGCTGGGACATGTGCTCCCTCTGTTGACGGTAATTGGGACACTCAAGCAGGATGTGGCCGACAGTTTCCGGCGCCCCGCATATGCATTTATCCGATGGGGAGATTTTTATCTTGTGTAAGAAACTTTAAATTGGTGCGTGGCCGCTTCTTAATCTAAAAAGTAAGGATCTTTGGTCGAAGGCAAGCCATTTCGGTGTAACTTTTTTTTTTGCCAAGAGCGTAGGTCTAAGGTTTTTGTAGTGGCCGCCTCTGGGATCGGCGTACCAGTCATCGTTCCAGAGCACCATGAGCTTGCTGTTGATGTAAGCTTTCAAGCTTTTGGGGTCGAGGTGAGATTTCCTGGCGGTTCTTTTGAGTGTTCTAGCCCAATTGGCTAGGTGGTCTGCTACTTCATTGCCCTTTATACCTTTGTGGCCCGGGATCCATAAGAGGTTGATGGAATAATTAGCTAAAGAAAGTGATTCAATAAGAGTTACTATACGTCCCAACACATCACGGTGAAACCATCTGCCCGAGTCCATGGATTTTCTAATTACCATGATTGCACTTTTGGAATCAGATATGATTAGGTATTTAGTAGGTAGTTGTAGGGCTATTTGTGCTAAGGCTTTGTGAATGGCGGCTAGTTCTAACATAGTTGCACTGGTTGCAGGTGCGATTTTACTTGAGATAATGCATCTATTATTCTCATAGATGCCTATACCTCCACAATTATTTCCTGGGGCTGAGGACGCGTCCGTGAATATCTTCCTGTGGTCGTGAAAATGATTATACAGGATTTCCGATATAATGGGCCTAACAAATTCAGGTGGGTCCCTTGCACTGAGTTCCGGCGGGAGCATAGTAATTTCCGGGCTAATGCCAGGGTTACGTAGAGAGACAGTGATACCCCTGCCAGCCAGAAGAGAGCCCGCACATTCGAATTTATTGATAATCTCTAGAAGGAGGCATTTGATTCTACTTGATTTGAAATGCATGCAACAATTTTCCGCGAAGGAGAGATCTTCGCTGAAGGATTCAGACGCTTGTAGGTGAGAGTAAGCTGTTAAGATTACTTTAGCCTCCCATCTCAAGGGAGTAGGAGTTAGGTCAGAATCAGCGTATATTAATTGATTGTGGGGAGGATTGTGTAGCATGTAAACATGTTCTTATGATTTTCCTCTCCAGACTAGCTAGTTGTTCACTGCATGTTTTAGGGGCCAGCAGGAGGAAAAGGTCGGATTGGTCAGATGTTTGTATTAAGGATGTAAGAAGAGTGGTCGTTTCTGACCATGGGAGGCCCCAGTTAACTCTAGTGATGCGCTTTATTCTGGCCAGGTTTTTCCTTAGCTGCTCCTTTAAACGAGATATGTGCTGTTGCCACTTCAGTTTACCATCCAGGATTACGCCTAGGAATTTATGAGCTCTTCTAGCGGGGAGTCTTGTGTTTTTCGTATAAATGAAAGGTTGAGGCAGTGGGCCATTTTTCACAAAGAACACAACTACAGTCTTATCCGGAGAGAAGGTCATTAGGTTTGCCTTGGCCCATCCAGTCAGTGAATTGCAGGAGGCTTGCAGGCTGCTCTTGATTTTAGGGATGGACTGATCGGAATTCCATATAGCAATATCGTCCGCAAAGATATTTATATCAGTTCCTTCGGGTAGGCTTGAGCAATATCTGCAGTAAAGATATTAAAAAGTACAGGGCTCAAGGTGGAGCCTTGCGGTAGGCCCTTCGATTGCATCTGCCAGACGGTGCCCCCTGGGTGTTTAATCCCAACTCGCCGGTTTTTTTTTAGGAAGGATGATATCCATGAAATCATTCGTGTTGGTAAGGAGAGGCTGATCATTTTGTTCAAAAGAATATCATGCTCCACTGCATCATAGGCTTTTTCCAGATCAAGAAAGACAGCTCCCAGGGCTTCCCCTTTCTCTCAGGCCGTATATACTGTATCTACCAGTTTAATGGTAGGGAAAGTGTAGTTCGAACCTTTTCGAAAGCCAGTGATACAGGCGGGGAGGATGTTATGAGTTTCCAGGAAGTGTTGCAGCCTGTTGTTGATCATCCTCTCCATCATTTTTGTGAGGCAGGAGGTCAGAGCTATTGGCCTGTAGCTGTGTGGTTGAGTAGACGGTTTGTTGGGCTTCAGGATAGGGTGTATATAAGACTCCTTCCATCTGCTGGGGATGATACCCGTCAACCATGATTTGTTAAAGGAGTTTAGAAGCAGTTGGTGTTGGCAACTACTCAGCTCGACGAAAGTGCCGTTTAGAAGCTTGTCAGGACCTGGGGCGTTGGTTTTGCTTCTTAAGGCTGTCTTTAGTTCAAGGATGATGGAGGGTTGTTCCCATTGATTCCGCTGGAATTCTGGTGTGAAAGTTGCAGGTAAGGGGACAGGCCAGTTGGGAAGTTTCTTGGTCGGTGCTCCCACCGTGAGTTTAAGTATGGCTGCGGCAGATTCTTCTGGATTTTTCATTGATCCATCTTGATTTTGGATTAGCGGAATGACGTGTTTTGCTTGGTGGAGCATTATCCTCAGCACTTTCCAAATGTTATGTTTATTATTGGAGATGAAATTCGACCAGTACAGTCGACGATATTTTCTGAGGATTCTCTTGCACCTGGCTTTGGTTTTTTTGGAGAGATTCCAACAATACGAGCATCTGCATTTGAGAAATTGCCTTCTGGATTTATTCCTCATCCAAATGGCCGCTTCACACTCAGGTGACCACCAGCGGGGCCTGGGAGGAGTGCTTCTATTCACTGGGAAATTCGATGAAAGCTTATTTTGATAAAGAAGGATTTGATGCTGTATGTCATGAGATATGTGGGAGCGATTGTCATCGGTTTCTAAAACTGTGTTAAGCAGATGGAAGGAGGTGCAGGGACTGATCCTATGAATTTTAGATGAGCATGGGGGAATTGGTCGGATGGTTAGGCGAATTGGCTGGTGGTCACTTCCATAGGCTCCCGCAACAGAAGAAATATGCGTGGGGAAGGGCCAGTTGGATGAGGAGAAGGCAATATCCAGATTGGAGGGAGACCATTCAGTCCTGGGGGGGTGGTAAGTAAATTCAGGGGTAAAGAAAGGTCGTAGATTATGTCTTATGCACATGTCCTCTAGGTAACTCCCGTTTTGGTTATAATTTTCACATCCCCACAGGGGGCTCTTGGATTTTAAATCACCTATGATTATAAATGGTAAAGTCAGTAAATTTATTAACCTCTCCCATGTTGCTTTCTTGACGAAACCCGGGATGTAAAGACAGTAAATATGCAGCCAGGTATCACAAAAAAACACTACCAGGTCTATTATTGCGATAGTATCTAGGTGTCTCTTATAGTTAATGTAGTGGGGGATGTGTGTGTTTACTGCAACCAGGTTGCCACCCCCGCGGTGATTTCTATTGTTTAGATAAGTAATTGAGTTAATTAGTAATATTTTCGAGTCCACACCCAAAAATGTTTCGCAGACAGTAAAGTTATCCGCTTTTCTTTGCAGAAGAATAATGTCTTCCCAATTGGCGAAGACACCTCTAGCATTCCAATGTACGATGTTGATCATCTTTGGGGGCAGAATGATCGTGCTGGCCATGCTGACAGGTGTGTTGAATTGGGGATAACATTTCCTGGAACCAATTCGAAACATTTATAAACCATCGAGGTAAGTGTTGAAAATTCTTCCCCATTATTTCCAGGGTGCTTGGCACCCCCTTCGAGTTGTCCAGATTATTTGGGGGCACCATTCCCATCATGGTAGAGATAAAAATCTTTAAGGGGCCACTGGCCTCATCAATTTTAAGGTTACGTGTAGGGGCATGTGTTATAGTTACATCCATTTGCGGATCATTTGAGGAGTCGCGAGCTACAGCCTCTGCTCTAAAGGGTGAGAGCTGAGACCATTGGATTTGGGCGAAGCTATCACTGAGGTCGTTCTGTTGAAATACTGGTGATGGGGGGGGGGGGGAATTGGCATTCATTGCAGGGGGAGTACTGTCGCGGCCGCTTATTGTATATGTCATGAACCCTTGATTGTAGTTTGGATGAGAAGAATAGTCTTGAGAGGGGCTGTATAGGCCTTGAGACAATTGATATTGAGGAGTAGGAGTAGGAGTAGGATCAGAAGCAGGGGGGTTTCTTTCGAATAGACAAGAAGCGTAGGTCTTTTGGCTGGATCCTGCTCTGCCTAGCTCCATGTCTACTAATTTCTTGGCCTGGTAGTACGATATGTAGAGATTGATCATTTTCGTACGAATTAGTGCCTCGTATCGGAATTTGGGGCAGCCCCTGTAATAAGGCGAGTGCCCACCAGTACAGTTTATGCAGATGAGTTCTTTAGCAGTACAATCCTTCCTTTCATGCTTCTCACTAGTACATTTGGAACATGTGGATAAATTAGAGCATTTAATCCTAGTGTGACCCAGTCGGTGGCATTTTATACATTGCATTGGGCGCGGTGGGGGACTGGTAACAGAAAATACTTCATTCTCGAAGAAAACTTTTTCCGGAGGCGAGGGGGGTACAGAAGTAAATAGTGGCTTTTGTGTATTTTGCACCCTGAAAGGGTGGGGGAAGAATTTTCAAGCCTGTAATGAATTTACCAGTTTTGTTTTCAGCCTGAAGCTCCTCCAGTGTAACGTTAGCTCGAATTCCATGTATAATGCCGACTGATGAAGTCAGAAATCTTGGGACCTCATATGCTAGTTTAATTGAGCCGATCGATATCTCTAAATCTAGCACATCGTTCTGCCAGTGCTGTAGATGGAAATTTAACCAGGAATTTTCCCGATTGAAGCATACTTACAGTAGACGATCCTCCAATGAGAGAATTTATTACTCTTCTAACAAATGCAGGAGAGAAGTCTTCCTTATTATTTGGGTCGACTGAATTGGCTGAGACAGCAGCCAGGGATGATTGACTATTTCATTGTCAGGGGTCGATGATTCCATATTATCTAAGTTTTCTACGTTAGGTAGTTTGGATGTAGGCGGGGTACTATTTTCCTCCATCTGGTTACGTTTACTTTTTTTTTTTCTTGGGTTGTTGGGCATTCTTGCAAGAATTATTTTTATTGGAATTAGTTTTAATCTGTCCCTCTTTACGGGCTTTATGTGGCCTTGGGGACGCATTATGCGATAGGCTTCCCGATGAGTGGAGGCCATCGCTTAACCTAATTCGTTTCTCATCTATTTTCCCTGCCGAGGAAGCTCGGCTCTTATTAGTCCTGGGAGGGGGGGGGGGCGCCTCCATATCGGCCCGCTTAGGCCTGTTCCGAATGATTTAGTCTTAATTTTGTAGGTTACCTTATTTATTAAGTGGGATTGGCGAAAAAATTGCGTCAACTAATAGGCACGGCTCAATTTCACCTCTCTTGAGCACTCCTCTTTTTTATTATTTTTTCCCCCAGGAAATGGGCTTCTTTATGCTATGTCGGGGTCGGAGCGTTCACACTCGAACCAGCAGCAACATGGCGACCGAACAGTATCGCGGTGCTCAGGTGTCAACGGAAGACACAACAATGGACGCCTGGCAGACATTGTCGCGATGTGTAACCGGCGTGCTGTTGTCGCTATTGACACTGGAGCAGTACCGGGAATAGTGATGTTGTCGCGCAGTGGCCACAGATTCTGTCCGCTAGCCCTGTTCGCAGTCTCCGCTTATCGGTACGAGCTGACGTGTTTCTCCGGACCCCAGAGCCTGGTCTTCTGGCATGTGTGCCTTCCTCTCGCCACTGCCTCCAGCATCGGCCTACCGTCCGTGTGTCCCGCGACACATGGACAGCAATCCGTCTGGTTGCCAATCCAGCTTCGGAGAGGCCAATAATCCGACCTCGTTCAAAGTCCGTTAATTGCGTGAACGGTTGTCGTTGCCGTCGTCGCGGCATTGAGACCGTTGTGCATATTACAGTACTATACGTTCACAAGGCAGTTGCTTCCTCGTTACTGCATGGAACGTCTCGCACAGGTATCAACTGATGAGCCTATACAGGCACCCGGACACCCTGTATCGACTCAATCGTCAAATCCCGTGAGCATGCATCTAATGGTTTATTAATTGGAGGTAAACGAATTAGTTATAATGGTTCGGATAACTCCTCGTTGGTGGGGCAATTTCATTGCAAAGCAGTGTATTAGAACTGATAAAAACAGTAATGCTGAATCGTTTCTGAATTTATCAGGGAATTCCATTATTTCGACCTTGATAGTATAATAGAAAGTTCATCCCATAGGGAGATTGCTTCCAATTACCGTATTTTCTCTGTTAGAGGCCCCAGGCTTCAATTGAAAATTGCATGCGTCCCACCCCACCCTGGCGTACAAGGGACTATCAAAAAGTTCCCGGAATTGTAGTCTAGCCGGTGACTGGATACAGTATGCACATCGTAGCCTTAACCCCCTTCAAATTACTTTCCTTGGGCACACGCACACTTATTTCAACGAGACTGTCACTACTGGAAAGCCCGTGCGGACTCTTCCTTTAGAATGGACTTGAGACCAGCTGTCGCACTTGCTTCGATCTCTTCTTTTGACAGAAAACGTTGACCCCTTAGTCCATGGGTCTGAACAACCTGGTCCATGAACTCTGGATCCGCAGATTCTCGTTCAAACAGATTACCAGCAATTGACATCCGACATTCCATCTGATCTGCATTCAACTGATGCGGAACGAACTTCGCGCAGACCCGTCGCATCACCAGTTCCTCAACCAAGATCGCCTGAGCGGATCCGAAAGAAATGTTCATTTCGGAAGACATTTCGTTGATGGTTATCCTCTGATCAGTACGCAGCAAATCCAGCACTTTTACGACATTTCAGGTTGCCTGGAGATTGTTGGTTTTCCCGACCGCGGCTTATCTTCGAGACTGTCATGGCCCACCTTAAACCGGTGGAACTAATCCAACACAGCTGATTTCTTAAGGGCACTATCCCGGTACTCCTGTTTCAGTGCTGGCAGGCTCTCCATAGCATTTTTTCCAAGCTTGAACGTGAACTTGATGCTTGCTCTCTGCTCAAACTGTGACATAGCGCCAACGTGTTAAACCCTCTTACAAGCACGCGCGCTTGGGATATAGAGGGCGCTGATTACAGAGCAGCGTTTTCCAGACTTACGGCGCTCACCAGCCAGACTACAATTCCGGAAACATTTTGATAGTCCCTTGTATAACTGAAACCAGGCTTATATTTGAGATCAAGCCTATATTCCTTTCATACTTTGTTTTGTTTTTTTTAAATTACTAAAACTTTGCTTAAAATTATAATTACGGTATCCTCATCTGAAGCTATAAAGGGTGTAAATGGACGACGTTTCACAAATTTAAGGATATGTAGAGGATGATGTGGTGAATACTTTTTATTAATAAACCCATAGTCCCAAACGAAAAGCGACGGAGCCACAGCATGTTTGATACTCTGTTTTGCGTACACTGAGATAATTTGTGGCGATCTGAAATGGGACAGTTCAGTAACAGTTCTGTACGTAATTGGGTACGAAAGTTCTCGCTGTTTCCTGCCTCACAGTAAAGTCCATTCCTGAACTCATACAGCACAAAACGTAGAGCGCAGGAAAACCTTCACCCTTACGAAATGTTCCAAACTAACAACGGGAATTTCGTACCAACCTGATATGCAAGATTATGTGATTGGAGAATGCGCTGTGCATCCGGACGATACCATTGGAAAATAGCCTGCGAGCTGACAGTCTGCATAAGGCCTGCAAGATGCAATAACAGGGGACATCGTAGTAAACGTGCCTAGTTCAATGCTTGACAAACCAGGACATCACACAAGCTGTGGCTCCGTCGCTTTTCGTTTGGGTCTATGGGTTTATTAATAAAAAATGTTCACCACGTCATCCTCTACATATCCTTAAATTTGTGAAATGTCGTCCATTTACACCCAGTATAACCTAACTACTCCAGTAATTCAGAAAGTTTTCACTTTCTCTTTATTGTCGGGATCACGTGGCACGGCCTCCGTTTCCTAAAGACAGGCCTCAATCCCCGTCAGCAACAAAATGAGATAGAAATATAAGTCTTGTTGTGTATGATTCAGACAGCGCTGGAAAAGCATAGCAACATGTTCATTGTTGTTCATTTGTTTATAACCAAAATGGCGATGAGACTTTCATTCGATGACCGTAAGTGGATACTGAAGTGTTATTGGAAAGTGTAGAATGTTGTTGAGGTTCAACGACGTTGGAGGGTTGAATATAGTACACCACTGCCAATAAGGGTAACAATAACAAGATTAGACAAGAGTATAAAAAAACAACTTTAATGAAACTTTCACTATCGCCTAGCTATATCAGTCCATATCTTGAAAACTACTGAACCGATTTTGATGGGATTTATCCCTAAGTTGAAAGATACATAATCCAATAAAAAAAGAATTATTGCAATTCGATTTCTAGTTTCTGAGGAATACGTGGACAACCATACATACACACACGCATTTATGAAATTTGGCATACTTGTTTAGAAGTCCACATAGACTAACATATATGAATATTGTGCAATTCCAACGATATTACATACATACATATCGAATTGATAACCTCTGACCCCAAGTTTGGTGACTAACGTTTCACCCAAGGCTCCCGATCGCATATCACAATCGAGGAGCAAGCTTGGCATCAGCAGAACGCCATCTGGTATCAGCAATCGAAACCTAAATGGCTTTGCTGATGAAAATCCGGAGCGCAAGCGTTTTAAGCGGAAAAAGCGGAAGCGGCGCAAAAAGGTGCGCGAGCGGACAGGCACTGAGCGGGAAAATCTAAATCGTGGAGAGAGACTTGGTAACCGAGTAAAAAGGACGCAGGAAAATCGCTCTCGTACGAATCGACGAGAGCGTACGAGTACGTCTCTCGAATCTTCTTCCGACGGTGGAAAACGGCCGCCGCGTTCGCCCTCATTACCCGAAACGCCAGGCGAAAGTCTTTTCCGAGACTAAACGATCCGCAGGCTGAAGCGAGTGCTCCTGTATATGTACATTTATTAAGTATTTTCTTTTACTCCATGAACTCAGCAGTTACAGCCCACGAAGCAAGGCTGACCGAGGCAAACTACGTGGAAGACAACGAGCCAACAATGCCTTCGAGCGAGGAGCCATCGATAACAGCAACGTACGTTCGTCCGCCCGATGTCGAACTCGCCCCCTCCGCATTGTCGCGGTTCCTATCGTCTCCCACGCTACAAGGACGTTGGTCGTCGTAGGTGATTTGAACGCCTCAGCACTGCAGCAGATTTATCCGTTGGATACCAGTGAGATACCAGCGGGGCCCAGCGCATGGATCACTCCCTGGAGTCATGAAGCCTTTTGGTTGCATGGATTGGGCGCCTTCGTGACCTACATAAGATATCAGCGGCTTCAAGCCCACATTTAAACGCGAATCATAGCCGTTTGAGGACGGTGTAGCGGAGGTAGCGCTTAGCAATTAACGGAAGAAACCGGCCAGGGTTCCAGCGACCTAAGTTTCTCTTTGCCTTTACATGGCTGCTACATCCGTTGTAGCTTCAGCTTCCCAGTCTTCTCATCTGGGTAGTAGAATTGGATTGTCTAAACCCGTTTAAGGGACTCATGTTGCGACTCGTCGCATTATATTTGTAGATAATTATTTAAGTTTCGGCCTCAATTTATCCAGTCATAGGATGCCTTCTCCACTCGCTCAAAACACAGGTTAGTGAAAGCCCAAGAGGGGGCGAGCATATCGGATAAGCTTGCTTCTTATATATGTTGTAAATCTGAAGGTTATTCCTTAGATGGGCCAAGGCTCTTTCATTATTGCACTTGTCGTTGCCAAAATTATTGCTCGACAAGAGGCCCTTCTTTCTGTACAACCGACCTTTAAATTAACGAATTGTAAAACGGAGTTTTCATTCCGTTCGGGCAAGGCGCAAGCCATAGGCGTTTCTTTTGCGTAAGCAAGATCGTAGCCCATTTCAGTCATTTACTGTTGTATTTATTAGTATTTTCATTAATTTTAATAAATATTCTTAGCCAAAAGATATACTCAGTGGTCCCTGTTAGTATTCTGAAGATTCCACTGCGCAATACTTTCTTAATCGTGGCACAGAGTATAAATTTTTGGCAGACGTGTTAGCGAGCGTGGTTTGGCCCGGCGAAACTATTTTATTTCCCGCCCATCCCACCCTGGTGCAAAAAAAATTTGTTTTTTTGACCAAGTTCGTACGTGAGTTCTTCAGACCTATTAATGTGGGTGGTCCGAAGTGGCTTGGCGTTAAGGTCTTAAGCGCCTCTAATGCTAGTTTTAGCGTAGTTGCTTATTACAAGTGCGTAAAATTTGTTTTTTTTGTTTGGGTACATAATTTGCTTTTGACTCTTCCTCACTTGTGCGGTTCGCTTCCATTATTGTTAGAGTTAGGGGAAGAGTAGCAATTGTTTTTGAGGAAGAGAAGTGCGCATCGACAATTGATATTAGTCGTTTCAGCAGCAAGTTGTATGGTTGGTTATAATTAATATTTCAGAGTATAAACTTTTGGCAGGCGAGCTTTCTTTAAACAATTGAATATTTCAATTCTTTATAGCATGAGCTATTCTTTTTTATTTTTTCTCTTGTTGCAGCCAAAACGTTACTTAAAGCCATTGTAATTAAATTTCCCCGTAATTTATTACAAACATCGCTATGCAAGATGGCCAAGAAATTCCCCTGGCATTTCAGCCTCTGCCTGATGAAGGGGCAGTAGGGGGGGTGCAACATTTTCCCCATTTCAAAGCCCTTATTCGGGCAGTTCAACTACTCCAACCTTCTCCTATTCAGGACGCAAGGAACAGATTGCAGTTCCCCTATTTTTGGGGGGCACCTAGAGAGGACCCCTAAGAATTTATTCGACAATTTGCGATCATTGCTGCGTGCAAAAGTATTCAGCTCGTACAATGCATTGAGTTTGTGCCAGCCTATCTCAAAGGCGCCGCTTCGAGCTGGTGTGCAGCCATTATTTTGACCAACTACCCCAGTCTCATGGCAACATTTCGCACAATCACCAAATGCAGCGTTTTCAGGGGGCCAAACGCAAATGTCGAGACGACATGCGCATCATAAACTCAAGCTTAAAGGAAACCGCATAACGGAATTTATAACCCATTTCCGTTTTCTATGTAATGGATTGACCGACACCACGTCCTCGGAGAAACTATATTTTCTACTGCAGGCCATAACAGAGAAATTGGCGGCTCAACTCCGTATGAAGCCCGGGTTAACGATTGAAGAAGCCACTGACTTCCTGGAACATTGGTACCGGTCGCATGATGTACCCGGCACGCCGTTCCAAGAGCCAATGTGTCACGGAATTTTAATGATTTTATTAATTCCGGTGACATAGTCGATCGTTTTCGCTCTAGAGTATTCTACAATTCGGAGCGAAAACGGAATCGACGTCGTCAGCGTCATATTCAACATCAAATCGCAGGAACCAATCAGGGAGGAACGAGGCTCTCGAGTGCGGGCTCGAAGGGAGAGCAGAGACAGAGAGAGGAAATTGGCGACGACCGATGGACGATGGAAGGAAAAGAGGCTCCTGGCCACGACTGATGGAATGCAGCGGGTCGGTTTAGTTATCGACACACTGAAGGGGAAGGCCCGTCCTCAAGCCGCTGCGACGGAGACGTCTACGGAGACGGCGTGTGTCTCGAGATGCAATGCCGTGCCATGCGGAGAAGCCCAGACGGCGGAGACTCGTGCCGACGCAAAACGTAAGAGTCTGCTTCGTGAAAAGTGCCCGTCGCCGGTGTACGGCTTGCTTCCCCGTGCGCCGAGTGTTTCAGTCACCGACCGGGGATTTGCCTTAGTAAGTGCGTCCATTACAGTAGGCTGTGTAGCCACACTAATTAAGAAAACATTTTCTGACCTAAGTCGCCGTGACGTGTATAAGTGCACTCAAGTGTGTGGGCTTTGGCCCTGCGGCATGCGGGCATACCTGACGACCCAGTTTGGATTCGTGATAATTAAGTGTAGTGATGTGGCATTTAGTTCACGAAGAAAATAAGTTGGAGTCGAGTTATGTAATTGCCCATTTTTCTTAACATGTGCACTTAATGTTTCCCCTTCCATCATAATTTGTATTAACAAGTAATGTCTATATTATTCCTTATAGACCTCATGTAACACTCGCATTTCTATTTTGCAACAAGTGAACTTGGAGCTTATTTATTTAATATTCATTCAATAATAAGCTGTTTGGCCTTAAAAAGGTTTTCAAGCGTTGTGTATTAGTTCCCTGTGTTGCTTGTAAGTGTTATGACTAATTGACTTTCCCAGACAATGAACTTTAGCCCGAGTTGTGACTATTTTAGATGTAGTTTTGCTCACTACTAAATTTCTCGCAACTGGATCTTTTATCTACAAGCGGTCGCATTATGATGCGTGGTTTTCTTATGTGAAATATAAAATTCACTAGTATGGAAAGTGTGAATTTCTGGGATAGTGCAATTTAAACTTTTTGGAAATCATATGTTTAAGCTTATGTTTAACACGTTGTTTGTTATTTGTTTAAAGTAAACAAATGTAAGGTCGGCTTTGTTAAAGGCATGTTGGAGACCAACCCAGTTAAGTTGCTATTTCTAATTTGACCTATATCAGTGTCTAGTGTTAAGCAATTTATTGTCATTGAACTTTTTCCCAATAGCGACTTTTTGGGATGAAATTTATTTAACTAATTTTGCTCTCGCAATTGGAACTATTGTTTGCGAGTGCACCGCTTTGTGTTTGTGTAAGCTCTTATGGTAGTTGTAAAATTCATTAGAATGTGGAGTGTAAATTACCGTAACCGTTCAATTGAATTCTAATTGTCTTCATAGGTTTAAGCAATTGTCTGGCATATTATTATTATTTGCTTAAAACGAATAAGTTGGAGGTTGGTTTCTTTTTAGATATTTTGGAGACTGACCCAGTTAAGTTGCTATTTCTAATTTGACCTATATCAGTGTCTGGTGTCAAGCAATTTAGTTAACTAGCTAATAAGTTAATTGTTTTCACTGATTTAGCGGTTTAAGCTATTTCTTTTATGTGAATTTAGTAATTACCGTTTTTGATCATTTAGATATTAATTGTTGTACTTCATTTATTTAGCTTGTATGCTTTGTATTTGGTTACTAGCTAAATTATAATTGTAAAGGCTTACGTGAGCCTTTGATGTAAATTACTTTTAGGCTAGTAAGCCTTGAAGGTTCGAATTAAGTTTAAGGTTAAGCTTCTAGTTTTGGATTATTCGCACTGAGGTGCGGGTATAGGCTAACCTTTCCATATTTAACCTTGTTTGATATCTATGCATATTTGTGAATAGTGGTGTTTGTTTTGGCTTAAAGGTACCCACTTGGTTCCTTCATAGTCACTTATTCTTTTACTTATAATTTTCCAATAAACTTTATCATTTATTATCTTAAACTGTGCGCTGTTACATGTTATTTATTTTCCACTGCGCTACTCCAAATTTTAGCCATAATTACATGTGACACAATGCAGATTGTCATGATTCGGGAAACCGCCAAAAAGGGCGTGAAGAAAATGAGAAATACTACTACATACGAGAGGAAGTGTTACGTCTGCGGCAACCATGGCCACCTAGCTAAAGATTGTCACAACAAACCGAGTTCTCCACGAATTAAAACCCCCGAGCAAAGCAATAACAAAATGTTTATTATTGTTACCACTATTAAAGGCGTAGACTGTAAAACTCTCATCGATACGGGGGTGGCGGAAAATTATCTAGACCAGAAATTAGCTACTCAGCTTAAATTGAAAACGGCGATTATCGCCGCTTAAAACAAAACGGCCACACTAGCTAACGGTAGCACAGAAGCCATTACCCAGACCGCCTGGATGGTTCTTGTCAAGAGCGGCAACTATGCCAACAAATTGACCTTCAATTTGGCTCCCTTAGGGAGTTTTCAAGTCATATTGGGGGCGGCCTGGATCCAAATAAATAAGATACATTACGATTACAATTCCTTAAGATGTGCTATCCCTCGTCAGAACAAGAAAGTATGGCTACCGCAGTGGAAGAAACAGGACCTGGCACTACACTCATCAACCAAGCTTTGCCATATCCTCAAAACAGAACCTCAGGTACCAGTGTTCGCTGTCTTTGGTAAATGTAAGGCTTCGCCCGATGACAGTGATAATAATTGCCATCCCTCTTTTCAGCCAATAATCTCGGAATTCCAAGATTTATTTCGAACAGAGTTACCCAAAGGTCTTCCACCGGCATGGGTCACACAACATGAACTCCACCTGGAACAAACGTTCGTCCCATTTAACTAGCCATTATATCCCCTATCAAAGGACGAAGAGGCAGAGCTGGAACGAACAGTCCAGAATCTATTAAGTAAGAGATTAACAAAGCCCTCCACCTCATCTTTCTCTTCACCCGTCCTGTTCATCGTTAAGAAGGATGGCGAGCTTAGAATGTGCATCGATTATCGTAAGCTCAATAAAATGACTTACGATAATAACTATAACATTCCCAGAACGGCCGCGTTGTTCGATACGCTGGGAGGCGCACGTTATTTCACTAAGCTCGACGTCCTTCAAGCGTACCACCAGATAAGGGTCAAGCCAGCCCACAATAAGCTAACCTCCTTCAAAACGCCCTTAGGTTCGTTCGAATTTAATGTAATGCCATTCAGATTCAAAGGAGCAGCCTCCACGTTCACTAAGGCTATGAACGAGGCATTATGGGGGCTGCTTAACAAGGAAGTAGTCGTCTGTTTTGACGAAGTGCTTGTGTTCACACCGACCTTATCGCTGTAACGAAAACGGACACGACGAGTGTTAGAGAGGATGAGGCAACATAGATTTTTCTTTAAAAATAAGTGAAATGTGTTTACGGCATGCGCGAGGTAAATTACTTAGGATTTACCTTCTCCCACAAGGGAAGAGCTGCGAGCAAAGGCTAACGCGCACCATAAAAGCATGGCCCAGGCCCTCAACGGTGCGGCAGCTAAGAGGCTTCCTCGGGACGGTCCAGCTCTATAGAACGTTTATACCTTGGTACGCCGAACTGGCCATGCTGCTTTTCGATTTGCTTTGCAAAGGGCAGAGATTCACTTGAAAGCGCCCGCAGGAAAAAGCGTTCAAAGCTTTGAAAACGGCGTTCACAAGCCCCCCCATCCTCAAAATTTTCGACGAACACAAAGAATTGCACATTATGTGTGATGCCTCTGACCAAGCAATCGGAGCAGTCGCGATGCAACGGCATGAGGGAAAATTAATGCCCATTGCCTTCGAATCCCGGAGATTCAGACTGGAGGAGCGGGGCCAATCTATCTATAACAAGGAGCTGCTGGCGGTCGTCCACGTGGCGCGACATTGGCGTCACTACCTTCAAGTTCCAGCGGTTATCTACTCTGATAATCAGGCCGTCATGAGGCTCCTAAGTCAGCCAAAGCTGGCGCGTACGCAGGCGGGGGTGGTTCAATCACTGATGGAATTTAACGTCTCGCTAAAATACATCAAGACGTCCAGTAATGTCATAGCGGACGCCATATCTAGTATTTTAGCTGAGGCGAGATCACTGATGAGGGGGCGAGCATGTCACCAAGTTTGGTGACTGACGTTTCACCCAAGGCTACCGATCGCATATCACAATCGAGGAACAAGCTTGGCATCACCAGAATGCCATCTGTTATCAGCAATCAAAACCTAAATGACTTTCCTGAAGAAAATCCGAAGCGCAAGCGTTTTAAGCGGAAAAAGCGGAAGCGGCGCAAAAGAGTGCGCGAGCGGACAGGCAATGAGCGGTAAAATCTAAATCGTGGAGAGAGACTTGGTAATCGAGTAAAAAGGACGCAGGAAAATCGCTCCCGTAAGCCCAAGAGGAGGCAAACGTATCGGATAAGCTTGTTTCTTATATACATGTATGTTGTAAATCTAGGGGTCATTCCTCTTTCATTATTGCGCTTGTCGGTGCCAAAATTATTACTCGACAAGAGGCCCTCCTTTCTGTACAACAGACCTTTAAAGTAACGAATTGTAAACGGACTTTTGTAAAATTCCGTTCGGGCAAGGCGCAAGCCATAGGGGTTTCCTGCGCGTAAGCAAGATCGTAGCCCATTTCAGTTATTTACTGTTGTATTTATTAGTATTTTCATTAATTTTAATAAATATTCTTAGCCAAAAGATATACTCAGTGGTCTGTGTTATTATTCTTAAGATTCCACTGCGCAATACTCTCTTAATCGTGACAACCTCCTTTTTTGAAGTCGGTTAAAAAAACTCCAATACAAGTTTGAAGCCTCAGTGAAAGATGTGTTGAAAGGTCGGTGCTACGGAGTTCCCGCCTCGATCTCCCGATTTAACCCCTCTCGACTACTACCTTTGGGGAACTTTAAAGAACACAGTGTACGCTACAAATCTACAAACACTGACGGGATTAAGAGATGAGATTGAACATTCCATCAATAATATTCCATTAGCTGCAATACAGTAGGTATGTCACTTTGTTCGGCGTCGGTGTTGGGAGTGTACTGTGGCAGAAAATACAACAAACATTATAATTGCTGAAGTTGCTGAAGTATAACGCTTCAAAGACTGTATATATCAATTTGGGACTCTGTATTAGGAAGGGCATCAGAAGGCGTCCTTACAATGGAAAGGATGGAAATGCTAAGGAAAAGATGCTGGGATAGGAAAAGAACGAAGGCTGATGATGGGACAATGACAAAAGTACATTAATGATGACATAATGAATGACGAGAGAAACAAAAGAAAAAAATTAATAATGCTTATTAGGAGCTTTAGCAAAAAGCTACTTATAAGAATGTACGCTCGGTCTGTACGTTTATCCGTCCGTCCGTCCACCGTTTGCACGACAACTTGAAAACGGACGACATGTTTCAAATTCCGTTTCAGATATATCACCATCAAGGTCTTAGCTCGGCTGTATCAACTTTTCTGGATTTTTGTGGACCCCTTCAACTTGAATTCACGTGCTAAAACAGTGACCGTAAAGAATACCAAGATAATGGCATGTCATATAACAATCGATTTGTCAAGAATGAATATATTGTTAACTAAGAAATACAATGTAAAATACTGACCTTTACAATTCTGTGGATGCTAGAATACTTGAGAGAGACGAGGTAGGACCTTCCACTTGTCCACAAAAACATTTTAATATTAAAATGTTTTTGTGGACAAGTGGAGTCTCCTACCTCGTCTCTCTCAGGAATATATTGTTACTTGCTGTTCGTCTTTTAAGCCTTATTGACATAGGCACGCGATGATCGCTTTGTCGACGCACGAATGCTCAAGTGCTCATTATCTGTATTATTAAGTAGCGGAAGAATGGAGCTTGCAATGTCCATCTGTCCGTCCGTCCCCTTCATAATTTCCGCATTTTTTCAGGTAGAAGGTTGAAATTCGGAATGAGCTTACTATGGGCTATGCCCATTGGGCATGTGCACCTTCACTATTTAGCCCACTGGGGTCCGAGTTTCGGAAGGGAAATTATAGAGTGGAAAATCCCCTAGTATTATTTGTTCTAGTTTAATCCCCCAATATGCTTTTCTATGGAAAAAAACAGAAAATTACATGAAAATTGAGCAAAGGACGACTCATCTGAAACGATAACATTTGCGCACTGTTTTTATTTTGCAATATTAACTGTGGTGAATAATGATATCTTCTTGGAGTTGTTTCAAGATAGCCTATCTAGAGAAGATGACTGAGAGCAATGATGCACCTCAGTTGCAGAAATCTTCAGTCTTGCAACAGGGATTTCTTTCCACCATCTCTTTTGCAGATTTCAGTTGATCTTTTGTTCGTCCTAGTCTTGAAATTTCGGAGGTATCATTTCCCTCTACTATTTGCAGTTTCGGAGGAATGAGCTATACAAAATTGATCACATATGCACATACTTAAGTACATACGGCATTTTTTTTTTCAAAATTCAAGACATCTTCTCGAATCACGAATTTTTAAGTCGAGTTCAGTAGGGAAACGAAAACTTAGGCCGCCATCTTTAGGTAGTGGTCGACCAATATGAAAAATAAAAACAAGATTAAATGTTTAAACATTTTATTAAATTAAAGGAGGCAATTTGGGAAGCAATTGTCTAAAGGGGCCAATTTCCTAGGGGGCAATTGGCCTTGAACCGACCTGGTTTAGTGGAACCATTATCGGTCAGTGCAAATTTCCATGCTAAAATATGGCATATAATATATCAAATGACTTGGATTGATGTGTCATGAATGAATATAACGTAAAATTAATGATAGTCAAAATTGGTTTCAATCAGTTACCTTCTTTGGTGTCTTGATATGTATAACCACTCGATTGGCGATTCGGAATCTTTAGCTTAGGTCAATCATTGTCACCGGAGCGCTCTAAGGCCCGTTTCAGACGCTCCGGTTTTCGCCGTTCGCCGTATCCTGCACGGCGCCGTTTACACAAGTCATTGTCGCGGTTTTAAAGCCGTGTTTTCTCCACATCCCGCCAATTTCATTCTTGCCGCTATGCAAAATCAAGAGAAGCTTCTGTGCTTGTTCTATTTGTATCTAAAAAAAAGCGTTCTCGAGTGAAGAAAAGGAGATGGGTTCATTATTTAAATATCCAAAGACCAGTTGCAGGTGCCTTCGTAACTTTATATCAAGATTTGAGACAGGACGAGAAGAAGTTCTTTAATTATTTCCGAATGTCAATCGAAAGTTTCGTAGAACTGCTTAATCGTCTGAGTCCCCTTCTTCTCAAACAGAATACCAAGATGAGAGACGCCATATCAGCTACCGAAAGACTTGCTGTACTTTAAGGTAAGTTTCAATTTAATAAAAACCGCGGCCGTATGAACGGCGGAAGCCGTATCGAAATGGGCGCCGTGGTGACAACAGCGGCCGTCCACGATTTAAAATCGTCAACGGCGTTTTCGTAGCGTCTGAAATCTCCCATAGGCGCCTGTGTTTATTTCTAAGCCTCGGTCCAACGCCTCGGTGAGTAGAAACAAAATAGCGGACGAAAGCAGAAAATTCAAGTGTTCGAGTGCCCGATACGTATAAATATATTTTGCAGAAAGGAGATGGCGGAATATGTTGAGGAACCTTGCTGCGACGCCATTTTGAAGCAAAATGCTGACGACCGCGCTGTCCATGAACGAACAAACGGAAGCAAACGGCCGCCGATCGTACTACGTAACCTGTTGTTGGCCGGTCGAACTTTTGATCCACACCCTTAAATTATCTAGTTCATGCTAATAAAAATTTCCTTTGTGTGAAGGTTTCTATCCGCTCATTAAGTAACTCTTTTGGAATTAAACTATTGGATAGAGCAAATAAAAAAATCAATATAATTCTGACTACAATGCTAGTGCGTAAAAGATTTACAGGAAATTTTCCTAAAGGACTTAGTGCTTATTTCAAAGATAAGAAAGGGTTTCATGTGTTACGTAATTAACGATATAGATGGTCTCTTACATTTATTTCGTACTAGCAGAGGCACCCGGCATTGCCCGGGATAATTACAATTGTAGGTAAACAGAACGATCTCAAAAAATTAAATTATAACTCCCAATTGGTTAAATAATAACTCAATCAATATAACACAGAGCAAAAAGACTATCAATTCTACGAAAAATACGAAAAACAGGAATTCTAGGTGATATATACGGACTTTATCAAAACTCTTCTTGACTCACCTCACCACTGCGGATCATCACCAGCTATTTTAGACTCAAGTTTTTCTTGCCCTTGACGTAGAAGCTCTTATACCCTCTTGCTCTATTCGAAACTCACGTTGTTCAGATGTTTCAAATGCCCGTATAGCTTTTTCTGTTTTAGTTGCAGAGTTTCTATGACCAATACTCTTGCTTTCTCTTTCCTTTCCAGACACAAAAATTTTTGCTAGTTGTCTGGATGTTTGATAGGGAGCTCAAGGGAGACACGCGTGACTCCTTTGCCTCATCAATAGACGCTGCCTTATTAATGTTCTGTCACTGCATCATCATTTTATGCTCATTATTAATAATTCTTGGAAACAAACGTTTAATCATCGCATTATGAGCATCTCAGTTTACAAAATATACATATTCCCACAGTATATAATCAAAATTTATTTTAATGAAATGTTTGGATCTGATGTGCTACCAAATAAGCTAGGTTATAACCCCGGCGTGGCTCGGACCTTTTTTTTCGATTAAATTTTGTAATATCTTAAAAAAACACATGAAAACGCTTAGAATTAATACAGTAAAAATTCTTAATGAAAATTCGAAAAAAATTTTTTTAAAGGCTCACAATGGATGGGCCTCTCCAAGAATACCACTGCTAAATAAGGAGCCTAAATAGTTTCTTACTCACGTAATCTTACTTCAGATGTACACTTGCTGCAATTCCCTTTCTTCTCTCGATGTCTTGAATCTAAACTTGGCCATTCATCTCTTCGTGAAATCTATCGGTCGCCGATTCTTCTATTGACATGCTTACCTTTGCTCAATACAGCACGGAGCTACAGGAGTACTTCCTCTGTCGTCTTTCCACTCTTATTCAATAGTCTGCTAACTCCCCATTATCTCCAGTTACTGATGATTTTTAAAGATTTTCAAGAAAGTGTTAATTACTAAGAACTCTCTTTTCTAAGAAAAGCCTGAATAACAAGAATTCTATGCATTGCGTGTTGACACCATTGTTGAACAAACTTTTCTTTGCATTGTTGGTCATGAGATATTTCTCATTAATATGCCCTGAGATACCATGAATATCGATTTTTTATCAATAATTATTAATTTTCCGAAATCTGAGGTAGACAATGACCTTCCTCATGCTTTGAAGGTCAAGTATGCAAAATTTCATCAAGATCGGAATAAAACTGTAGATTTGTATTCAATACCCACAAACAAACATTCTTCTTTATATATACAGAAGATAGCAGATCATCTAATTTTAATTAAGAAAAATTATCAGATCCATGGTAATTGCGTATTGTTTATTTCTAACATTTTACGAGACGCTCTAATTGGTTTATTGAATAGTGTTCTTCTTTTGTGACTTTATTCTTCTGAGTCAAGGATGAACTTTCGTTTTATAAATAGACGCTATAAATGTTTGTAATAACTCAAGCTTATTTTGTTTCTGGCTTTATGTTTCACTTACAATGAGCGTACACAACGTAGCTGTACGACGCACTTTTTTGCGCGCAAGGACACTTTGGAAGTGATAGTGGCAGGTGAAGTGGATTCGTGCGTATTGTTCCAA
The DNA here is from genome assembly GCA_023313115.1 of Rhysida immarginata. Taxonomy (NCBI): domain Eukaryota; kingdom Metazoa; phylum Arthropoda; class Chilopoda; order Scolopendromorpha; family Scolopendridae; genus Rhysida; species Rhysida immarginata. The sequence continues at coordinate 2,299,797 of JAHWFO010094185.1, forward strand.
CGCCTGAGCGCGAAAACGTCATACATTTTTACATCATCATCCGAAAATACGTTTAATCGCATTACTACCAATAATAAGCCCTGAAATGCAATTAAACGTATCTTCGGATGACAATGTAACAATGTCTGGCGTTTTCGCGCTCAGGCCTTATCTTTAGGAGGCGTTGATTGTTCAGCAGTGAAAGCGCATTAATACACATACACACCGCTTTAACAATGGATTCTTTTTATGGCTATATGTATTCATATTTTTTCGTTTTCTCGGTTTGTTTTGAAAAAAACAAAATTTAGCGTTTTCTTACTTTACAAACATCAGTAGTAGCTTTAGATGAATAACATATTTCAATTTGGTGTGAATCTGTGAGGTACATATACGTGTACTTCCCTTATTACGAGGGTGGCCCAGAAAGTAATACACCAGGAAAGGAAATTAACTGTGGTTGATGAGTGTAAACGTATTTAGGGAATTTATGTCACGTGACTTTATGTGAATGTCCGAATACATGGATTACAAGCTATATAACAAATAAAACTCTAATAACTGAAGGCTGTGTAAAAACTCCATCCTCAACAATGGTACAAATGCGATACTTGAAATATGCATTCTTTGAAGTTTTCGGAGTGCGCGCGCAAAGTTTCCGTTTCTTCCTACAAGCAGGGTGTCGTCATTGAATTTCTCGCTGCGGAGCAAGAAACGGTTGGAAACATTCACAAACGTTTATGTGCAGTTTATGGAGCATCAGCAGTAGACAGAAGTACGATTTGTCGCTGGGCACAGAGGGTGAGGCCATCAGAAGCGGTTCGGCGGAGCTCCAAGATTAGCCGCGGTCGGGGCGGCCATCCTCAGCAGTCACACAAGACGTCGGAACACATCACGAAACAGGGTTGGACAGTGTTACCCCATCCACCGTACAGCCCTGATCTAGCGCCCTCAGACTTTCACTTGTTTGGGCCATTGAAGAATGCCAGTCGTGGAAGAGGTGATTCGCACAGTGAAGACATGGCTGCGTGAACAGAACAAGGATTAGTACCGACAGGACATACACGCCCTTGTGACTCGCTGGAGGAAGGCCATAGAACGGGACGGAGATTATGTGGAAAAATAGGGAGTGTATAAGAAACATCATTCTTTCGTGTGTGTAAGTTTCATTGTGTTCAATAAATAATTGCTGAAGAAAAAATTGTGGTGCATTACTTTCTGACCTACCCACGTAGTTTTAACTACTCGATTCCTACAACTTCGTTTATGGTTTTACTTCGTAAATCCCGATACTTCTAGTACAGCGGAAAGTGTTCGTCTTTTTGTAACGAGTGAACTTCGTTCTCCAATGGAGCCACCTTCATCATTTGGAAATATTAATTACTAGTTGTTATGCCCGGCGTTGATCGGGCTCTTTGTTTGATGAAATTTTGAAATATTCAAAATATCTGAATGTGAATATACATTGTTTGGAAATCCCAGTGTTTGACGCACTTCTTGATGCCAGTGCACACAGCTTATGAGCTTATGTAAACATTACAATGAAATTCATGAGTTTTCCTCATAAAAAATAAGGATATGGAAAACAAGTGTATCGATTTATGCGATTGTCTCAGTAGTAATGATGTTTTATTAATTTTTGTCTTCATATAAAAGGAGAACTCGAAAACAAAACTGGAATATTACTTTTACTTAATTTTGTAGGAAGTAAAAATTTGGTGAAATATTGTTCTAAATGCAATTTGTAGAGACATAAAAAGATTAATAACAAAGATGTATAATTACTTGGAGGTACTGATGAAGGTGTTGTCCTCAATTCAGGCGTATAAACTTGGCAACAACTTTTCCGGAAACCTGAGAACAAATACGGGCAACAAATTTTATCTTCAGAACTATATAGTGCGCACTTCTGGCCTTCTTCACATCCGTCCTCCAAACATTCGAAATCAAGAGGTGCATTTTGAATAGCTGGACAATCTATAAAGAGCAATAAACATAGATCATTGAAATAAAATACATGTATAATTTTAGTTTTTTGCGTGCCTTGAAATTTACAAATATGTAATACGAGTCCACAAAATAAATATATAAATATATAATTTAATAACGGATAAACTATAAAAGATAACAACATACAATAACTTGACAATGCGTGGCAACTCTGCAAACTTTTTTCTATTCCGCGATAAATGTCTGAAACGTGTCTCGGATAGCTGAAACTGGATAAACCAAAATGGCGACTGTACAGAAGATATGACAGTAGAATACCTGTATAATAAGATTGCCGACAACTTGTGCTTCCTTCTGATTAGTTCACGCTTCGGCCCCATATTCTTATCAAAAACGAGTTCTGTTTGAATGAAATATACAGGATGGATACAAAAATAAGCCCTCCCTCCTTTTATTTTCGTAACCGGCTGATAGGGGAAAATATCTTCGCATTCGATGGGTACAGCTGCCATTTTTGAGGGCAAGAGGAAGGCAATCCTATACTGCTACTCATCAAAGTGCGCCGTTTATGCCCGACTTGCTATTGTATAACGATGGTAACGAGTTGTTGCGTCTTTGGATGTATTGTATAACAATTGGATAAATTCAGAGCCATGGCAGCCATGAGTCTCGATGCCCTCAAAAGATGGCGGATATTCAATGTTTGTTTTGATATTTCTCCCTATAGGGTGTTTCATAATTGGTGTCCCATCTTTAGGTCCAAATAACGACTCAAGGGGAACAGATTGGTGGGAAATGAATATTGATTATTTGGTTTTAATGTCCCCTAATTCAGAATAAAAACATTTCGCGTCCCTGGGGGTGAAGGGGTAAATTTTGAAAATTTTAATTTTGTAGGGGTAGGGGTTAGACCCCATGTGTTATTTAGAAAATTGTAGAGCATCATGTAAAATGTGGGTTTAGCAAAAAACCCGGTAAAAAATCTCATGCCCTGCTCCCTTTATCGAGTGGGTAAAGTGAAAGGTATGGCTAGCCGATGTGGACAAAAACCATACTTATTAGAAAACAGTAGGGCCTACATTTGGAAAATTAATGAGAATGAATGAGTCGTTACCCTGAAAAGCTAATAAACCCACAGATTTTTATTAATAGATTTAGTCAAATAAGGCTAATAAGTAATAAAGTTCTAATAAGTTTCTAATGAGTTTTTCTGTTTTATGTCTACATTAACTAGCCATACCTTTACCCACTCGACAAAGGGCAGGGGATGAGATTTTTTCACCGGTTTTTTGCTAAACCCACATATTACATGATGCTCTACAACTTTCTAAATAACACATGGGGTCTAACCCCTATCCCTACAAAATTAAAATTTTCAAAATTTACCCCTTCACCCCCAGGGACGCGAAATGTTTTTATTCTGAATTAGGGGACATGAAAACCAAATAATAAATATTCATTTTCCCCCAATCTGTTCCCCTTGAGTCGTTATTTGGACCTAAAGACGGGACACCAATTATGAAACATCCTGTATATGTGAGATCATCCGGCATCTTTTGTGAAAGCCTGGCTACGTGAGGGAAGCACTTATCGCAAGACCCGGTTGTTTTTGTTTGAGATTCCCCACCGCATTTCAACCTTTGCATCAAAACGTTTCCCTTATAGTGCGATACAACAAATTAATAAACTTATGCTGACTTACTTGACAAAGTGTATCAGTGTAAACTGACAACGCTTAATAACTCTTGTGTCCATTTTTAAAGACAATTACCTTCAAATTTTTATCGATTCACACTTAAGCCTCGCTGATGTGTTCTTGTTTTTACCATATAGTGGTTTGAGCTCATGCTCTTTTTTACGATTGTCCATGTTATGAATTTATTCTATCTGGAGTGCTTACATTCTAATAATAATAATAATAATAATAATAATAATAATAATAATAATAACAATGAACTTCACGATGATATTCATCCACAACACAACATGAATACCAAACTTATTGAAACATTAAATGACAACCTACAAAGATACCTTACAGTTTACACGGGAACAGATCCCACACAAAGACCAGGTATACCTAAAATAAACAAACAGCAAAACGGGGGAAATTTTATCTTACATGAAAACATATTTCTTACCACAGTACATTGAAGAAAATCTATCTTTAGAATACATACACTTACTTATTTACGCTGGGGCTCTTACAGTTATATCCACACTGGATAGGAAACCAATCCATAAACACACACAAAAATTATACACCCAACAGAAACCTAAATGGCAAAGCGGATTGAGTCTGAGATTGCCGAAATCCGCAAGCAGTTAGGTAGACTTACACAGTACATTAAAAACAACACTTCATCAAAGCAGAACAAATGCCTCAGACAGTTATTTAAGAAGATTAAAACACACACCAGACATGAGCAGCACAATCAACACATTACAGAATATATGGACACATTAAAACAAAAGTTAGCTGCAAAAACACAACGCCTGAAGAGATACAAAACATGCACTCAGCGCAATCAGCAGAACAAGTTATTCGCAAACAATGAGAAGACATTCTATAAGCAGTTAAACAAAGATTATACACAGACACAAAACACTGGTCTGCCAACACAAACAGCACTCGAACATTACTGGTCGTCTCTTTGGTCTGTCTCTGTTGAACATAATAGGGAAGCTAGCTGGATCAGGGAAGAGGAGCAATTAGCATCCACACTACCAAACATGCCTTATACTGACATAACAGCAGATGAACTCTCACAAGTCATTAAACGTACTCACAATTGGAAGGCTCCAGGTGTAGATACGATTCAGAACTTCTGGTATAAGCGCTTCAGCTGTTTGCATCTGATCCTTGCAAAACAGATCTCCAACACTTTGCAAACATCACATACATTGCCACATTTCCTTACACAAGGAATAACATACATGGTACCAAAGTCACATAACACTACAGATCCCACACAATATAGACCTATCACATGCCTGCCTACACTTTACAAAATAATAATTGCCTGTATCGCAAACAAAATTTATACACACATAGACACAAACTAACTACATTCTCACTGAGCAACAAAAGGGATGCCGTAGAAATCACATGGGTTATAAGGAGCAACTCCTGATAGACTGTGTGGTCCTACGGCAAACTCACAATAAACATCGACATCTCCATGCAGCCTACCTTGATTACAAAAAAGCCTTTGATAGTGTCCCACACTCATGGCTATTATATAGACTACGATTATATAAAATAAACCCTACACTTATCACATTTTTAAAAAGTACAATGCTGCATTAGAGAACTACACTACACCTCACACTCAATAGTGAAACCATCACGACTGACAAAATACAGATAGACCGGGGCATCTTCCAGGGTGACTCACTGATCCCACTCTGGTTTTGTCTTGCACTAAATGCACTTTCAAGCAGACTGAACAGCACAACTTACGGCTACACAATTAAACATAATAAAAGCTGCCACTACACGCTTTCACACTTACTCTACATGGACGACATGAAAATCTACGCCTCCACACAAACACAATTGCACCAATTACTTGACATTACACAAACTTTTTCAAAAGACATACACATGCAATTTGGGTTGGACAAATGCAAAACCATTCACATTGAAAATGGAGTAATCAAGGAAGGGGGCTTCACATTAGATGAACCAGACCACATTGCTGCTATGGAAAATGACGAATTTTACAAATATCTAGGATTTAAGCAAGCCAAGCTTTTGGAGCACAAACACATAAAGAATACGCTCACTAAACAATATCTTCATAGGCTACAGACAATACTTAAAACGCATTTAAATTCCAGAAATTTAATCAAGGCCATCAATACTTATTCCACGCCAATACTCTCCTGCTCCTTTGGAGTCATACAGTGGACACACACAGATCTTGAGGGACTTGAAAGGAAACAACGTAAACTGCTGACAAAGCACAGAAAACACCATCCACACACAGCTATTTAAAGACTCACCCTACCTCGTTCAGAGGGAGGCAGAAGTGTTATTGACATAATAGATTTACACCAGAAACAGACTCAGTCACTCAGAGAATTCTTTTACTCTAAACAACACACATCACCAATTACACAAAGCAGTCTGCATGGCTGATACAAAATACACACCTCTGAATCTGAACAGCATGATAACATTCCTACAACATGCACTAAACTTCAATCATGGCTCGGAAAGCAACTCCACGGTAGACATCCTTCTGACCTCAACCAGCCACACGTCGACAAAAAAGGTCGAACTTTTGGTTGAGTGAAGGGAGTCTCTTTGGGGAAACTGAAGGAACCATGATTGCCATACAAGACCAGGTTATTAACACAAAAAGCTACAGAAAACATATTATCAAAGATTCGACTGATGGGTCTTGCAGGAAATGCCATATCGCAGAGGAAACCATCCAACACATCATATCCAGTTGCAAAATACTCACGCAGACAGATTATTTACACAGACATAACCAGATAGCCAACATCATACATCAACATCTAGCTAAGATACACAAGCTAAGAGACATTCCCACTCCATACTATAAATATATCCCCGACACTGTCTTAGAGAACACCACACATAAACTATATTTTGACAGAGCTATAATCACTGACAAAACTATCCCTCATAACAGACCGACATTACACTAGTAGATAAGTAAAACAAAGTGACTTACATAATTGATATCTCCATCCCCAACACACACAATTTACAAAAGACATACACTGACAAAATCACTAAATATACGGATCTTGCACACGAAATAAAACGCCTTTGGGGAGTTAACAGAGTACATCTTGTTCCTATCGTTCTTTCTGCCACTGGGGTTATACCATACTCGCTACACAAAAGCCTGTCAACACGAAATTTAAACCCACACTTATACAAAACCTTACAGAAAGCCACAATTCTAAATACCTGTCACAGAGTAAGGAAATTCCTACCCCAAACATCAATACTCCCACGAGTGCATAACTTTCCCTCCCTCGCATTTGAGTCCCTTGGGCTTGGCCCTCCTTTGGGTCTGCCTCTGGGATTGGCTTCCGGACTTGATCCGAGTTTGGCTTCCCCAAACAATGATAATAATATGTCAATTTTGATGAATCCAATGAATAGGAAGTTGTAGGTGACCTATCTCATGGTGCACTTGCCATCATCCCAAATATGCAAATTAGGACACATTCAAATCCTATCTTAAAAACCGTAACAGATAAACGAAAAATTTCAATTGAAGACTTGTCAGCATGGAATTCCGAACAAACCAAAACAAAATTTCCAAAATGTGATGAACGCATCACCAACAATGACAGGTTGAATTTATTAGTTACCTTCCTGTGCACTTCACAATTACATGCAAATCAAGAACTTACCAAAAATTACCATAACATTCACTTTCATGAGGAAAAGCTAATAAAAGGCATGTGTCAGCATACAGAACACAGACCAATTCCAGGATTAACAGCTATAAGGGTCGTACAAACGAAAATATGTGTGGGGAAAAAAAGACGATACGTGTAGGATCGTAAGTTTTTGTTTTCAACAATTGTGAAACCCCACGTGCAAATTGAACAATAGGTTGCAGGTGTTGCATCACGTGAGAAAGAACGACAGCTCGCGCTTCGAAGCTCTGCGAGTGATCGCTTCGTCCAAACAACAAAATGGAGTCCACGAAATAGGAACAGAGAGCAGTAATTCGTTTTTTGACATGTGAAGGAGTTTCAGTTTCTGAAATTCCTCGCCGTATGCCCGATTTTACTAGACTTTCTTGAAAAAGGCACCACAGTTAACGCAGCACGATATGGGGAAACATTGAAGGTACTGCGCGCGGCCCTCAAATGCAAGCGTCCTGGACTTCTTACAGAAGGAGTGCTTCTTCTCCACGGCAACGCGCGTCCTCACACCTCGAAAGCACCGGTAGACCTCATCAAAAAGTTCATCTGGGAAGCAATGCAGCATCCAACTTACAGCCCTGACATATCCCCATGTGACTTTCACGTGTTTGGGGATCTCAAGAAACATATGAAAAGCCGCAGGTTTCAGTCGGACGATGAAGTGAAGGAAGAGATTTTGGAATGGTTCCATTGCAACCGAAAGACTTCTTCCATAAAGGTTGGTTTGGTTTGGTTTGTTTGGTATTAACGTCCTTTTCAACTGGCATGGTCATTTCAGGATGGCGTTATAGGGGCCGCAAATTTTGCCTCGCAAGGGTTCTTTAACGTGCACCCGGCAAACGACTACACGGGACCAACGGCTTTACTTCCCTTTCGAAGGAAGTGCGTGATCTCAGGATTTTCCCTCTGAAAAAATCCTCGTCGTTCTCGGCCGGGATCGAACCCGCGTCCTCAGGCATCAGAGGCGATCACGCAGCCACTGAGCCAGCGAGGCCGATCTTCCATAAAGGAATTACACGCCTTGCTACACAGTGGGATAAATGCCTTAACGCATATGGAGGGTATTTTTAAATTCCTTGTATACACTTTGGATAAAATAAATAATTTTCGTTTTCATTTGTACAACCCTTATACATTGTTCCTGAAATAGTCAACATGATCCATTCATCGGATTTTGGAAATTTGTTTTTGTTCCGAATTCGATGCTGAACAAGTCTTCAATTGAAATTTTTCGTGTATCTGTTACTGTTTTTAAGATAGGGTTCGAATGTGTCCTAATTTGCATATTTGGGATGATGAAAAATGCACCATAGGATAGGTAACCCACAACTTCCTATTCATTGGATTCATCAAAATTGACGTATCTGCTCCAGTTACGAAAATAAAAGGGGGGGGGTCATTTTTGTATCCACCCTGTAAAGAGAAACCACATTTTCCTGCAGTTTTCGTCATTTCTTGTGCATTTCTTAATTATTTTAAAAAGACCACAAAAAAACTTCGTATTCAAGTTTAAAAATGTTTTATCGTGTAACCAACTAAGTTCTGTCGATTTTCCAAATTAAACATCAAGACACAAGATGTTTTGCAAAAAAGAACTTGACTCATCGAAATAGTCACTATTACATTCGAAAACCTTTTCCCAACGTGATACAAGCTTATGTATACAGGGTGTCTGGAAATAAATGGTAAATATTCATACACGTGAGAGAATATGTATAAAGAAGCATTTTTATTCCTATGAACATGTTGTCGCAAGCCAACCCCCACAGAGATACAGGGGGATTAAAGTATGTTGCGCTGCCTGATTGTTGGCTTTCCGCGAGCGATTAGGCAATGTGGTGCAGCCCACATTGGAGCCTACAGACTTCAGTACTCACGGGCTCTTAATAACTGCATCAACGATCCCATTTGTAAGGGTTCAGGTAGTAAGCTTATTTGTGAAATGGTCCTGATTGTGTAAATGTATGCAAATCAATACGTGTGCCACGACCTCCAGTGACATTTAAGGTATTAAAGGTTTGTGGAGTGCCCTGACAGGGGCAGCCATTCGAGCATACATTGACATCTCTTGAACAGATGGGATCTCAGTATTCCATGGGATACGTAAGCAGAAGACCCACGAGGGTGACCTTGCTAACAACAAGACATCATCAGCAACGTCTCTTCTGGGCCCATGAACACATCGACAACTGGAGACTTGACAACTGGAAACGTGTGACCTGGTCTGATGAGTCTTGATTCCAGCTGATACGAGCTGATGGTAGGGCCTGAGTGTGGCGCAGACCCCTTGAGGCCATGGACCCAAGTTGTCAAACATGGTCTGTGTAGGCCGGTGGTGTCTCCATAATGGTGTGAGGTGTTTTTTCGTGGCATGGCTTGAGTTGAGGTAGACTGTTCACTGACTGGCCAGAGCTATGTCCAGCTGCTTGCTGACCATCTGCAGCCCTTCATGGACTTCAGATACCCTGATAACGATGGGATTTTCCAGGACGACAATGCACCATGCCATCTGGTCATGATTGTTAACGATTGGTTTGAGGAGCATTCGGGGCAATTCCAGCCCATGATATGGCCACCCCGATCACCAGATATGAATCCAATTGAATACATTTGGGATATGCTCGAGAGGGCCATTCGTTCACGGGCTCCTACACTTCAAACAGTGCAATTGTGGGAAGCTCGCTGGCATGTAATATATCAAACAAATCGTCACGACGTGTCATGAACGAATATATAAGAGTAATTAGTGATAGCAGATATTGGACTAGTGGAACGTGTACGTGTAAGGATGTCTCATGAATAAATATCACGCGTAAATAATGGTAGTGTGAATGGTTGAGTAGTACGTATTTTAAAGGTACGGTTGGAAGTTTCAATGAAAGATATGGCATGTAATATATCAAAAACTCATAACAGCGTGTCTTGAGTGAATATAACGAGTAAAAAATGATAGTGGGCATTGGTTTAGTAGCACGCGTCCTAATGGTACCATATGGTACCTTTGTAACTTTCAATGCTAAGACATAGCATGTAATATATCAAACAACTCGTAACAAAGTGTTATAAGTTAATATAACGAGTAATTAATTGCAGTCGGAATTGTTTAGTAGTACATGTCTTAATGATGCTATATGTTACCTTTGGAAACTTTCAATGCTAAGATATGGCGTGTAATATAACATTCAACTCCTTACGAGTTGTTAGACCTATTGTTATCCATAGCTTATTGGTATCAAGAGCTTATTGCTGTTAGACTTAATAGTATCTAAAACTAATTACTGTGAGACATATTGCTAATTGGTAGTAGTTATTCCCTTGCTTCAATGGTAGATGATAACGTAGAAACTTTTAGTAATTGAATATGAAAAAATAATAGATGCCTACACATAACGCTTTAGCAATTGAGGCTCACTTCGTTTAACATTGTGGGAATGCCTACAAATTAAAGAACTTTTATTTGTTCAAATATGTAAAGAATAACTTATCTCACCATTTAACTTCTCAGTTCTTCAAGTTTATTCGTTTAAATTCTATGCATTAGTTTACTTAAATAGTAATTCACAATTTAGTTTTTTTCAATTTATATATTTTCTATAAAGTGATTTAAAATGTAAGTTAATTCTGTGTATCCCTATATGATGCTACAACCACTTGTAAAAAGTTTGGAATACCTACCCACTGAAACCATTACATTGGAGATATAAAACAAATTTCAAAACGTTGCGTACATTTATGAAAAAAAAAGTGCATAGTTTATTCTACAAATAACAAATGATATTTACACTCAAATACTTATTGTTTATATAAAATATTTATACAAATTTTACAACACTGTTGGAAAAAAATTTGGAATCATCAAAAGTTCAAGAAAAAAATTTGGAATCATACGAGGTTGGGGCATAAGTCATGGCAACTATTTTTTTTTCTCATAGCTTAGGGATGGTATCACAAAATGTCATATGTCTCGAGGAAACCGTTCATTCATAGTATATTTCCATAACACCAGATGGCCCTGTGATTTTCTTTTGTTGCATAGAGAACAATGTTAAATCAGTTCTTAGTCAACCGCCGTGCAGGATGGATGTAACCCGGGTTGAACAACGCTCGTATATCAATATAGCCGGTCTCCACTGGCTTTGGTAAGAATTGGAGCACCCACTATACTCTCCAGACTTTTCTCCATGTGATTTTGATCTTATACGGACGGTAAGGAACCATTACGTGGTAGACAGCTTCGGACACGAATGGACATTGCAAATACCCGTATTGTGCAACAGGAGATGACCAGATTTCCACATGGTGAGAGAAATGGTGAAGCAGTTGATATGGGCGCCTGTCACATCGTTAGCAGCGTACTGTGAACGTTCAGGGGACTGCTTTGAGGCCCTTTAGAACGGGTATGTGTGCTGTAATGATTCTGGAACATGAAAGTTGTAATGTTATATCAACTACCTTAATAAACATGAAGAGCAAAATATTTCCGTGTTGCTAAATGTCCGTACATTTCCTCCATTCCTTGTCCTTACATCTATATATTTCGCATTTTCTACCCACGGTCGAATTCTCACAAAAAAAAATAGTTGCCATGACTTATGCCCCAACCCTCGTATTATTTAAAACAAAATTAATACTTTATGTCTCCTCCTCGAGCCTTTACAAAGCCTTTCACACGATGAAGCATTGATTCAATTAGTGATTGGCACGTTGAAATAGTAAATTCTGACCCGCTTTCACGAATAGCTGTTTTAAGTTCCTCTAGATCACTTGGATGTTTCCTGGCAATTTGTTTCTTCAGAATTCCCCACATATTTTCGCGTCGGCGTGTGCACATTAGGGCGGCGTGTGCCTTACACAGCAGATAGGCTTACCTCCTCATTCCTTCGGCGTTTAACGAGTGCTGTTGCGGTCGTTGTTCTTGAAGAACGCCAGGCCCTTTTAGAGTTGGAAGAGCATCTAGCCGGACTATTGGGTGGCCATGGCAGTGTTGGTTTGTTGCATTCTTCCAAGTATTCCTTGACTTTTTGGATCTGTGGCACGATGCGTTGTCGTCTTGGAAAATGAAATTATCATTTTCGAATGCATCTTCAGCTGATGGTAAATTTTCTAAAATAACAAGGTAAACATCTGCATTAACAGTGGTCTTTAGCATACACAAATGCCCAGGACCATGGAAAGAAAGATATCCTCAAGTATAAAGGGTGGCTCAAAAAGAACGTATGGATTTCAAACTAGTTTAATTGGCTTTATTTTGATCACATACAAAATGTACTCGCATCACTACAATTGGTAATGTATCCAATTTATGAATTATCACGTTATTCACGTTTTTGAAGAACAGACGCTCTTACTCTGTTGACATTTTCCGGCGTTCGCACCTTGCAAGGACGACCAGGCGACTTCTGCTTTATGACTGATCCAGTTGTGCAAAAAGAGGCAACCCAACGCAATATAGTGTTGCTATCAGGTATCGAACAATTTTGCGGAACATTGAAGTGTGTACGGAAAAGCCGTTGAATTGTGATCACACAGTCATTGCTTTTGAAGAAATGTTCAACAGCGAAAATGCGATGCTGCACGGTCCATTGCGCCATTGCTACTAAAACTGAAACTGGAGGCTCTAACATAAAACACAACAGGTCCCCTACCCCGACATTCCACCCCCACCAATGATACTACGCTATTCAAATCCATGCGTTCTTTTTGTGCCACCCTTTACTTCGAGGAAACTTCATTTTAAATCTTAGGCAATCTTTGGCAAACTTTTCTGATGAAAGACGCCACACAAATCGTCCATCATCATCACCACAGCTGACACACACCCGGGACTCATCACTAAACATCACACGTTTCCAGTCTTCTCAGGTCCATTGTGAATGTTCTTTAGCCCATTGTAGTCGTAATTTTATTTGACGAGCAGTAAGTTTTGGTTTCACCTTTGCCTTTCTAAATCGGTAGCCCATCCTGTTTAATCGTATCCGGACAGTTTTGTCGCAAACATTGGTACGTGAAAGTTTCTTCCATTCCACATTTAACTATCTTGATGAATAGTTTCGCATCTTTTTCACAATTGTTTTAAGCATCTTATCCTGCCTAGCACTTGTTTTCTTTGGTCGTCCGCTACGATGTTTTACTTTGACATCACCATCTTCACGGAATTTTTTCCATATTTAGAGACAGTTGATTGGGCACATTTCTTAATTGCTGCGACTTCTCTTTGGGTCTTATTTTCACGTAAAAATTGTACAATGTGGTTTCACATGGCATCAGACAATTCTTTGACAGGACCCATTTTGCTCCAGTAAATTCTAGTGGAATCAGAAAGTAACCCAAGAATAGTTCTGTATTAATATGTAGAAACATCATAATATTCAAATTCGTGGGCTGTTCCATTTTCAAAAGGTAAGTAAAGCATCGCCTTCACACTAAATATTGCACGATTCCAAATTTTTTTCCAACAGTCTTCAACTTTAAGTTGTAATATTTCCTAAATAACCAATGCAACGGTTTCAGTAGGTAGTGATTTCAAACTTTTTACCAGGGGCTGTATAACACGAAAATGTGCTCCCTTTATCCGCTTTGGCGGTAAAATCATTCTTGTTTGATATAGTTATGAATATACAACATAGGTAAGAATCGCTTTGCAATAATGTTTCTCTGTTAGATTTAAACATCATTCTAAGACCGGCTAATGGTTAATTGTCATTGAATAAGTTGATTAAGAAAATGTAGAGAAATGCGTTATTCAGATAACAAAATCTTAATCGTTGAAAAGAAGGTCTTGTATATTGATTTTACTAATGAAGTTTAATGTGGCCTTACAATACATGATGACAGAAGTAATCTTTCCGACCGGTTTCGCCATTTATTCCCGATTTATTTATTTATTTACGAAAACCAATTTGTTCTGTTTAACAAGAAGCATGCAATCCTCTTCATTTGCCCTGAAGAAGCCGGGAATAAATGGCGAAACAGGTCGGAAAGATTACTTCCGTCATCATATATTGTAAGGCCACATAAAAATCTTAATCGTTCATTTTCACATAATTTTTTAAAGGTTCAAAGCACTGTAACAATAAATATGCAGAGTAAGCATTTTTAAATAAGTAAAACCTAATAGATAGTTTGATAATCATTTTAGAAAATTTTTTTAGATATCATTACTTTTAATAGGCTTGTTTGTTTGTGTGCTTCGAGCTAGACAGCAGGTTACGGGAGTGTCATTTATTTTATAACGGCAACAGATCTGATTTTCCAAACCTTCAGTGCGACAACGTGTATGCAAATGACAACCTATTTCCAAACAGTTGTGATGAGGCGGTATATCTTCTGGAGGACAACGTCCATGTGTTCCTGAAAAATTCGTAAAAATTCATCTTTTTAATTTCAAAAATAGTTTACTCTATATTGGAAACTTTTCTCGAATATTATTAGCAAAGATATGCTACATTGGAAGGGATTTTCTTATTTATTTCGAAGGCCCGACATTTATGGGAAGTAGTCAACTCGTTTATTGAATTAAGACTGAAAACGGAAAATGACCAGAAGTGGGTCACCATTTTGTTTTTGACATGTCTATGCAAAACTACGAAGCAAAAAAAATTGAACAATAATGTGAAACACATACCTGTTTCACTTAAAGTTACTTTACAAGTCTCACTATTAAAAACACCATAAAATAAATCAACTTTCTTAAAAAAAAATTCCAAAGCATTACTCTTTTATCATTTCAAGAAATGTGTCCGAAAATCGGGCCCCCTAATGTTATGAAATGAAATGGGTATTAAAGGAAAAATAAATATTGAATGAAAGAAAACCATTTATTTTCTATTAAAACAATCATAAATAACAAATTCAAATTTTTTTAATGAAATATCGGGTATTCAATTATTTCAAGGGTGTTTTAATTAAAAAAATAAAATAAAGGCAACACTGGACACAACTTGAAGTATCTTAAAGATCGTAGGATGAAATTCAATGTGGTCAGCAGTAAAGCACAATACACATTATTAAAAGATCATGGTAGTTTTAAGTCAGTCCACTTACTCAGAATTTTTTTTATCAAAATTCCCTTGAACCTCAGGGTTTTTGTTTGTAGAAAGGCATACAGTTTTGTAGTTCTATCACTCAACTTTATCAAATAGATACACCTTGTAATTGCCAAAGAGCTACCATGAAATACATTTTAGTAGCCACCTTGAAATATTTAGTAGCATTTGTCTACCAGGTTGCCAGTTTTGTCAAGCTCCGAAATCCCATTAAGTTTTATCTTAACTTTTTAATTAAAAAATAGTAATTAATATCATATTACACAATAGTATTTATGAAAAAATTTATGTCCAATGATTATTTAAGTGTTAAGTTACTTTCAGATGGAATCATTGATCCTTCTGGAAGACGATCATTCTCCTTTTTTAGACAGCAGTTGATTGGTGACCCTCTAATAAAATACATACAGCAGAGAATTCCTTCGCTACCGGGAACTGAACAGAATTCGCCCATTCTACATCCGATATCCATACATTTAGAAAGGAATGGTATTTCGTTCGACTTTGGACAATCTAATAAAATCCAAACCAAAATAGAGTGTATGACTTATTATGAATGTATTAATTATTGGTGTTATGCAAACACCCACTCGAGTAACGAAACGCCCATTCATCAAATATAAATTTTACAAAAATTGTGTCAAGGAAAATTTGCAAGTTCAAAAGCAACAAAAGTAATTTATCAACCTCAATTTATTTCATTCAATTTATGCATTTTTCAAATTATTTAATTTTTAAGCAGTATAGAAAAAGAAAATGCATTTTCAAAATTATATCAGTGTTTTGCATTCAAATGCTCATTTAGCCTGTATGACTTAATATATCTTATTATAAAAGTGTAAAAGCGCTGCCATATACAGTGAAGTAACCCATACTGATTTGGAATGACCCCAATATGTAGATTACGTAATATGTTTTATTATCATTGTTTCATAAAAATTCCAAAAATGCATAATTTCCATTTCACATTTATCAGGAACTTTCGATCCACATTTTTCATTCATTTAATACAAAATAAACTTAAACATCTTTGTAGAAAATGAAATATGAATTAAAAAGGAGGAAATTATTTAGTAAAAGGAAGAGTCAGACAAGGCTCAGTCAAGATATGCAACTTTTATTAATGTATATCGAGCAATGAAGTTATACTTAAAATATTGATGAAAGTTAAATTAATCAATTAGAATAATATTAACTCTAAGAATAGTTAGAAATTGAAATCTAAAAGTGAGATCAAAAACCGTTATTAACAGTTTAAGGAAGTATGCACTAGCTTCACTCAAGTCATATATTCAATGGCCATCTCACGTAATCCATTAAGCTTATACATGAAAAAAACACCTACTTAAACAAGTTTTGTTTATCTTAAGATTTGAAGATCCTATATTTGCTCAACTCAATAACAAGAATGGCTTATCTTAATAAAGTTAATCAAAATACACGAATCAATTAATAACACAGGCCAACAAAAAATAACTTTTTAAAATTTTTTTAACGTTAAGAGCTGTTTCGTTTTTTAATTTATGAATCGGGATCCAATAGGTTCATCCAGGGCCAATATGGCCAGAGGCCGACGAGTTGGGTTCCTGGATTCACGACTGCTGTATGATGGTCGCAGCAGCCGGGGGGGGGGGGGGAGGGGGGG
>JAHWFO010094185.1:2316939-2339442 GCA_023313115.1 Rhysida immarginata
CTATCACTGATGGTTGCACATCCGGTGACTAGCCGTGCCTGATGTTACTTCACTTCGCAGTTGTGTTCAGTGAAAACCCACCAGGCCACGGCCTCCCTCATATCTGAATCCATATCTGACCTCAGTTTTTCCTATCACCCACAGATTTCTTATGTTTCAATGAAACATTTTAAATTATTCAGAGTTTGAGGCCTGATAAATTTCCTTGTGACCCAAAAAATGGATACTTTAACAATGCAGCAACTTCTCTTCACACCCATTACTTTAACATTCCAGCCTCTATGTGTGTAACTTGGAAACATAACGTCATAGAAAAAAATCTAAAAGCAGATTCAGATTCAGCACAATAAAAACCACAACAATAAGGCAAATTTATTGAAAACGTTTTTTCATCGTTGGCCTGTGTAATGATTCACAGGATAGAAAAGCTACAGTAACCAATACCCTCGAGGGATATCACACACAAATATGTTTTATCTGAGCAAAGCAATTTTCAAAATCAGAATCACAACACACAACTTAGTCCCTAAAGTTAACAAGCAATCCCTAAGCAATCTAGACAGTACTACTAAGAATTGCTTAAAATGTTACAACTTTAACAGAGAAAAAATATTGCTCACCTTTTCCAACTGGCATTGGTGTGGTTCTTCTGGGAAAAACAGAAATATCACAGCAACTTGTTCGATGTCCATTAACTAAATAGGGACAACAAGTCTGCCCTGGAACATTATTTTCTATGCAAGTTTTCCCTTCATCACAATCTTGCCCTAGACAAATGGTGTTTGTTGGCAAATTTTCGATTGATGGACAATCTACATAAATGAATTAAACAATGGTTTCAATAATATTATTATATTTAAGTCAACTATCATAGATTATGTCATTAAAACTTTCTGGACACCCATCCAAGACAATGTTACATGTCATAATTTACATTTCTTTGATATCAAAGTCAATATAAATAGAAACGTGCCTCACTGAATTCGTTTGTGATTCATATTCCTGAAGAGTGGGTCGCTCAACAGAGCTGAGTGAGATTCAACAAGGTATCATTATAGGATTTCATATATATCACAAGTCTGTACGCTACAGTAGGAATATCACGGAGCAATGTCAGAGAAGGACCGTGAAATGGTAAGTGAAAATAAAAGGCTGACAGATTTCGTCTCATGGGCATAGCCAAGAGGGAGAGGGGATAATATTAAAGCAAGTAAGCTTCTTTATAAATACTTGATTATTGATTGAATTAAGATGTACACGAGTAAAATTTGGATTATTGATACTGGCTTTATCTGGTATTCCGAGATATGCCTGTTGGTGCGATTATCAGTGAGCTATAGCGACGGTGTCACGGAATTCGAATGCCATCTCGAATTCCGATGACGTCATCCGCCATTACCGAACTCGGATCTTCCATCGGACGAGAGAGGGGGGGTGGACGAAAAACCCGCCTACGTCGACAAGAGCGACACGCAGGAGCCAATCAGCGGGCAGAGCGGGAATTTGATCGTAAAGGGGAGAGAAACGACGAACGTGGCGGTCGTTATGAGGGAGTGAAGGCAGACGGAGCGAGACGGAGTTGGAGCCAAGGAAATCGAGGGATAGAGCGGAGCCGAGGAGATTTTGCGATAGGAAGGAGAGGAGAATGCAGCAAGCGACCCGCCGTATCGGCGGCAGCTGCACGACCTTCCGAGGAAAGGAGCGAGATGAAAGCTTCAACGAGCAAACAGGCCCCCGCTAAAACGAACCCGTCGACGTGGCGAAACGACTTGTGGAGTGGAAGAGAACCGTCTGTGCCGGCTTTCGTAAGGCTTACACGACTCCCGACATGGGCAGTGGAGCTGAGAGCGTCCCAGGTGGTAAGCGCCCAGTTTCAGCTATATTTTAATGCGCAGCTCGCAAAACGCTGCTTTCCAGAGCTTACCTACAGCAGGTTAAATTTCAGCTCGGTCGTTCAGGGACTTTGGCTATTCAGTTTAATGGCGTACCTCGAACGAGACCTAGGATTCACGTATGAAAAGAAATTACGCCGTTAAGGGCGTTTCAAAGTGGTCTAACGGAATCCTTATACAGTGGCTATATAAATTTACTGTTATTGAATACCTGACTGTGACTATTTCCTAGCCCATTTTAGTGACATACAATTGCTTTATAATTCATGTCTGTTCGCCTCATTAGGCATATAATGATTAGCTAATTGTGTGAAGTGAATTTGTGCTACGTGCATTTTATTAATTACAGTTTTCTGTGTGAATCCTGTTATAGTGATAAACTGGTAAGGTTTATCCGTTGGAGATTTGTGGTCTGATAATTGCTATCAGTATTATATATACAAGGTGATTATAATTAAAGTCCCTTTGTAAAAATGCTATAAAAAAACAACCATGAGTCCGAATGACTTCAAATTTGGACTGAGCATTCTTGAAGAAGGGGCATTTGATATGGGATAAGAAAAAAATAGTTCCAAAATTTATCACTAGATGGCGCTGTAAGCTAGAAGTGACATTTTGAATTGAAATACGACGGCTTTGGCATGAGTTGTTTATGGCATGATTTTTTACATTAAAGTTGGTCAAGGAATGCAATTGACACTAAAACAAGTTAAACATGATTTTTTTTTTATTATACAGTACAGTATTAGCAAAAAATCAACTGTACCGGTCAATGAACATGATTGCTTCGGGTTTGATGATGGAAAACATGACTTTCAAGTCATTTAACAGTTGTGGCACTGTTAGTGCAAAGCCCATCCACCACGGCAAGGTCGTACCACATCGGATGGGAAAAATCGGTTTTTAATTGTCCTTGGGCCAAAAACCGCATAAAAAGCACATGATGATTCGGTTTTTAATTGTCCTTGGGCCAAAAACCGCATAAAAAGCAACAATGGAAACGCCTATTAATTATCTCGGGACTTGCGCAAGACATGTTCAATATGCTGTCCACCATTTTCCTCCACAAGTTTTAACCGATAAACAGCATGTTCCACAACAGACCGGAGTGTCTCCGGGGTCACGTTGTGAACGTGGTGCGTAATCCGAGCCTTCAATTCCGCTAAATTTGCAACTGGGCCACTGAACACATGATTTTAAGGTAATCCCAGAGCCAGAAGTCACAAGGATTGAGGTCCGGTGATCTTGCAGGCCAGGCTCTCGGAAAATGACGGCTGATAATTCTATCATCTCCGAAATGTGTCTTCAGCAGTTGCTTCACTGGCTTTGCAATGTGCGGAGGAGCGCCATCTTGCATGAAAATTATTCTATCCACGCATGCATGCTGTTGAAGTGTTGGAATTACCTGGTTGCGTAAAAGACACGCATACCGTTGACCATTGACTGTACAGGTAACGGGACCCGCAGGACCCACTTCCTCGAAAAAAAATGGCCCTATAATCAATGATGCTGTCATCCCGCACCACACAGTTACCTTTGCAGAATGAAGCGGTATTGAAACACATGCGAAAGGATTTTCCGTTGCCCATATCCTGCAATTTTGTGTATTGACAACGCCGTGGAGATAAAAATGGGCTTCGTCTGTCCACAAGATGTTCCATGGCCATTCATTGTCCACTTCCATGCGAGCTAGAAATTCTAAAGCAAACGTGTGTCTAATTGGCAGGTCAGCAGGAAGTAACTCCTGAACATGGGTAATTTTATAGGGATATCAATGCAGGATATTGCGTAAAATTTTATTGACCGTGCTCACAGGCATGTCTAAAGTTCGGGCAATTCCCCGTGCACTGCACGTTTGCACACCACTGTTCGACCCTTCCTCTAATGCTTCAGCCACATCTTCTACTGACGTCAAAGCAACTGCTTTCCTCCCTCTGCCAGATTTCACTGCAAAAGAACCTGTCGCTTCGAATTTTTTAATCATACACCTCAGAGCCTTTGCAGACATCGGCCCACATCCTTTTTTCATTCCCTTTAATACCCGAAATTTCTTTAAAGCTGCTATGGCAGAGTCGCCATTCTTGTAAAAGAGCTTCACAAGCAGAGCGCGATCCTTCATTGACAGACCCATGGCAAGCTGCTGAGATACAAATATGACGAGAATGCCATGAGGCCTGCGTTTTTATAACACATGCAATGTCTCATGCGCATGCGTATCTTTCAATTTGCATAGTACAAATCCTCCTAGGCATAATATGCCGCTTACAGCGCCATCTAGTGATAAATTTTGGAACTATTTTTTTTCTTATCCATATCAAATGCCCCTTCTTCAAGAATGCTCAGTCCAAATTTGAAGTCATTCGGACTCATGGTTGTTTTTTTATAGCATTTTTACAAAGGGACTTTAATTATAATCACCTTGTATATACTGGAAAACTGCAGCTAAAGGGTTTTAGCAGTTATTGTGAACAAAAGTATTTTATGCACCGATAATTTAAGTCTAGTACGCAAAGACGTCGATGATTGCAAGCGATCTTTGCGAACAATTATTTTGTGACTTCCGAGCTATAGTCTCGTTATTGTAACGATTACAAGTGAGCTTTGAGGTCAATTAATTTGTTATAGTCTCATTATGGTTTTGTGCATAAGCGAACTTTGCGGACAATTATGTTGTGGCTCTCGAGCTATATTATCTTTATGGTAACGTTTACAAGTGAACATTGCGGACGGTTGTATGTTGTGGCTATCGAGCTGTATTCTCATTAATGTACCCTTTTGATTATGGAGTAATTTAGGTGTTTGAATTAAAGTTGTAGTGCTCATTAGTTATGTATTTTGCTCGCACTTGGTAATGTATTTGATACTTCTATGTTTTGCTTGAACAAATTATGTAGCACTATTGTCAAAGAGTGCGTATTTCATACTGATTTTGGTTATATATATGGAAAGATACTTAGATATGCATAATAGGATATTGAGGCTACAGTAGTTTGTGCCTTAGGTATATTACTGCATACTAAAGTTATACTTGGTTCTAGTGGTTTGAACCAGATCCTAATATTTAGTATTGTAGGTTTAATTAGGTTGTTAAACCTTAAGATTACTTTTAGTTATTTTTGTACTATTTACGTTTGGAACATTTGGTTCTAGAAATAAACTTTATTAAATATTCTTACGCCGTCTGTTAACGTGTAGCTATTTTCCACTGCGTACTATTTTCTTCTGCTATCCAAGTTTTACACGTTACAGACGGATATGAAGATAACTTTAATTGACCCTGTTAGCTTTGTTTATCTTAACGTCATTTTTATTCTTTGTATACTCTAATCCACAAAATATCCCTGTAAGAATGCATACATCAATAACATAATGAAAACCATTACTTCAACCAATCACGTTTTCTCATGTATGAACTAATCTTTGCCTTTACTTCTATTTAAAAAACAACTATATTTCCAAATAAATATGCACAGTTATTCCCAGTAAAAAGTATATTCGTATCTCCATGAAATCTTACTGTGTAAAACTAGTTACTCATCAGAGATATGTCCATGTAATACCACAGCAGATGATTCATATTCACTTATACTAATACACATTTTAGAAATAAACCTTTAATTAATCCTTCTTCTAACGCGATGACTGGTGATACTTTTTTCAACAACTATAGGGCTCTGAAGCACACACTTGAATTGCGTAACCGTTATGCACATTTAACTCCAATGTCATGAAAATAGATGGTCTTAACGTTGTAACTTCTTTTAAACAATTCCCCACTTTTTCCAGTGGGAAATTATGTCCAGATTACTGCTGAAGCATTGGCTATTCAATATGCAGTACTCCCCCCCCCCAATTTCAATATGCATTTATCATATGGGAATGATGAGCTTCAAACAGACTTTTTTGGCAGAGTACTTAAAATATATTTTCTATATTATTTATATTTTCTAAAAATAAGACCAGAGACTGACCTTGCCGATCTGTGGATGCTTTGTTGAGAAAAGGAGGAGACTGATTCCACTATTTCCAAACTCGTTGTGGAAATAGTGGAATCTGTCTCCTCCTCCTTTTCAGTCTTTTTTGGGTTTATGCCTTACCCCATCATTTGACCTTTTAGTTTTCTTCTAGGCTCGCCCTTCCCGATATCGACCGCTGAAGTTGCCCAAACTGAACGTATTGTCATAAGTTCATTCAACATTTATTTACTGTTTTGCTTGTGTCATTGTCCAATCGACAATTTGAAACTGGCTTGATTTCCATCTCACTTTCAGCTCGCTCTCTCTCTCTCTCTCGTTCCCTAGCAATAAATCCCCCTTTTTTTATTTGTTTTTTTCCCATATTTCAATACAATAACTACCATATTATCCTCATTTTTATAACGGTAAGCACTGTAAGGGCCACTGCAAATTCATCTTGCGCTAGCACTGAGCAAGCGAGCAAAAGACTGCTCCGGATGAGCGAGCGTTCGTTAGCACAAGCGAGCGCAAGATCCCGCAAACTCTCACGTTCGTATCGCGATCTCGAAACTCTCTTTCAGGTTTATCACCAGCTATTCGCCTCTGTTGAGTTCAAGTGAACAGAGACGACTTGCAAAATCAACAATTGAAAGGAGGCGATTCATCCGCATCAACCTGGAAAATGACGGAAAAAATATAATTGAATATTGAAATGGAAACAGTGCAGGCCACCAAAACGCGAGAATCCAAGGAATTCCGTGAGACAACTGAAAATTATAAATTAAAATTAAAAATTAAAATACAAAATATTAAAAAATAAACCACGACCATGTTGAGTTTATTTATATAAAAATTGTAACAACTCTTAAAAAAGATTTCCGACTGAGAGTCCAGTAATTAAACACTTTAAGAACAGCTACTCATGAACATTTAACGAATGCAGCTGTTTGCTGAAACTCGCTCCATAGCTCCCAGCACTTAATCATCCCACATTCAAAGAGTGTTAAATCGCATCGTTTACCCATATTTTCAGAAACAAATCACTTCTAATGTCGTGGTAAACAACCTGCTTCCATATTTATAATGATCTGGCCCTCTGGCAGCTTCAGTGCAAAGTCATAGATAATTTGCCTACAAACGTCAGATGATCATAATAGTCTGGCCACTCATCAAAACCACTACAGTGATTCAATACCTGTGACTTGATGTGAAATGTAGCATCAACCAATGTCATCAGATATAGTCTCAAAATAGAAAAATTCATTACAGGAAATGTCACTTTTGTGGTAAGGAAAATATATGGAAAAATGGAAAAAGCAACCAAATAATCGTGAAAGGTTTCACAGGTGCTACATAATTAAAGACAGTTTTTTTTATTAATTTATTTTTCTTGGATGTCATATTACAGTATAACAAGAAAAAAGTTCTTAGCAAGAGCCAACTCAAATGCCATTGTGGTAAGAGGTTTTTTATTCTTACATCACAGTTTCTTCTTATTTTTTATTTAATATTCTAGATGAACGAATACCGGATGACGCCAAAAAAAGGTATTAGAATAACGACATAACATTATCTTTTAGATTCTTGTCATCATATTTATGCTATAACAGACATCTTGAAATTTAACGCAGAAGTTTTTCAAAGTGATTTCCATCTGCTGCAATCAGTGTGTAGAGCTTTGAACTGAATTCCGTGGTGACTCTGTGAAGAAATCAATTTCGTGGTGAGGCTAGTCGTCCTGAGTGGCCCTTCTTGGAATCATGTACTGATCCGGTCTTTTCAAAACGTTTCACCAACCTTTAAAAAACATGGAATAAAATTACACTACGGTACAAAAGCCCGCATCAAAGGATGCTTGAATTTTGTCTTCACAATTTGGCTTCAGTTATGTACTGTAATCTCACCGTGCAATGGTCATGCTGAAATGTAATGATAGACATCAGTTAGTGAACTATAGAATGTTCAGAACTGCAATAGAACAGTATCACGAGGAAAATCATTTAGGCCATTTTAATTAACCCACAGTAAACAAAAACTTTCAACTAACACCTTTTTTGCGCAATCCGGTATATAGAAAGACGTCATATAACTTACGAACTTTTGTCATTCAAACAAAAATTCTTGCTAATACTTGTCTGTCTGGTGGCGAAAGTATAGTAGTATTTAGCATCGTTAAGCTCACTAGCGATACAAGCACAAGGTGGCGGAGGAATACATGAATTATGAGGTGCTACCTAAAATATCCGAGAATTTAAATATTCAGCCCAAACCAAAAACAGTTCGAGGTTCTGCGGTAGATGCCTCTTGGTGCACCTTTCATCTGTTGCTCTAACAAGTTTCGTAATCTTAGGCGTATTTCTTTTTAAGTTATTGTTGTTCGTGTTGCAACATGTTCTTGCGCTTCTGCAAATTTTCAAATTATTCCACCTGGTCGGACTATCAACTGGCACTTATACTGCGAGGCTGAAAAAATTGTGGAAAAATTTCGCGCAAACGGCCCGAATTGTGGCAGAACAAAGACTGATTGCTCAACTATGACAACGTAGCCGCACACAACTGGCTCGTTGTGAAGGAACTCCTGGCAAAAAACAACGGCAACGGTCCCCCTCCCCACCCTCCCTACTCTCCTGACCTAGCCCCCTGCGACTTCTACCTCTTCCCTAAATTGAAAGGGCAACGTTTTGACTCCATTACAGATATCCTAGTGGAATCGCAACAGGTCTTGAACACCCTACAGCCTTCGGATTTACAGTGTACTTCCAAAAATGGGAAAATCGCTGGATTCGTTGCATACGTGCCAGAGGTGACTACTTTCACGGTGACAGTGGAAATTAGGGTTTTTCTGCCTTTTACAAGAAAATTCTCGAAATAAATGCTGTCAGCAAAATCAATATGAAATGACGGTAAGAATGGTGTTCGCTCGCCAGAACTGAACCATGATACAAAGGAAACATGTCTTATGGAACGACGAATAATGAGTACTAAGTATTCAAGATGGAAGCCCAATGATAAGACAGGTATCCGGGTCTCTGGGGATTCCTTCTTTCTAAACCATCAACAAACTGATAGAATTTTCCCTTTCGTTTTTCATATTAATTTAATTATCTAATGTTGGAGCATAGCTCCAGTTTTCAACTGTCAATTTAATGGCAGCATCTTCATTAGTTAGTAAGCGAAGTGGCATCGTTCTCTGAATATTGATTGGAAGCAATATCAAATATTGGCGTCTTAAGATTTAGTGACTGTGCTGAAATCGCAGAGCTAATATTTTGGATTTCTTTTCCTTCGCTTTTTAAAACCGTAGACATGATTCAGTACGAATCGCAGCTAGTTGCTTTACAAGCTGCAAGAAAAGATCTTCCAAGGAGCTCTGTAAAAATGGATAAAAGTGTAGAGAGCCTTTACGATGATGACCAAATTTTGAACCATGCTTTGAGAGAGATGATGGCCAAATTTAAAGTAAGCAATTTGTTTTATATAAGCCTAGTCTTGGTATTTTTAATACCACCTCACAACGTTCAGATCATCGTATTTCAAAGGGTGTCCTTTGTAAATACAGGGTGTTTATAATTATAATTCCCTTATTCTGAGCAGTTTTTCTCAAAAACGGTCTATCCGTATTTGGTCAGATTTTCAGGATATCTTAACGTGAGTATGGGAGAGTGAAATGTGCAATAAAAATAGTTCACTTAGAAGACATTTCAAGAGACGTTCGATATGTTTGAAATCTTAATACAGCGTTTGTAATGTGTTTATATAACGATAAGAGCTAATTTACGTATATTTTTGAGTATTTTGATTGAAACAGCACCACCTATCGACGAAATAGTGAACTTTTTTTTTATTGCACATTTCATTCTGAAAATTTGACCAAATTCGGATAGGCCGTTTTTGAGAAAAACTGCTCAGAGTACAAGAACTTTAATTATAAAGACCCTGTATACCATACTGTTAGATTTTACGAGCACCCCTAAAAATAACACCATTCTAACAAACATTACTAGTAATACCGTATTCTAATAGACTCGCTTAATTATTAGGAAAATCAAATATTTACGAAGGTCGCTCGCAAAGTACTCTCGACTGTTCATCGGATCCATGCAGAGAAATGATCTGGAAAATTAAGGGTCATCTATCCACAATCATTTGTTTTCCGCCACTTCCAAAGCCATATAAACAAATTTCTTCTCTCTGTGTGTATTTTTTATGTACAAGAAAAGCGAAAATCTCGTCACATGTGAAGTAAAATCGTGATTCAATTTCTAAGCGCAAAAAACACGCGTTTATGCCAGATTCCTCATGAAATCAAGAGTGTTTATAGCGATGCTATGGAAAGTCCGGCGATGATCCCGAAACTTTAAAGCTAATTTCGAAAATATTTACCCCTTAATAACTTAATCACCATAGCATTAGACAATATTCATTAACTGCGTTGGTTTTTTCCGAATGGCCTCCTGCTTGTATACATTCGATCTTGTAAATTAATAACCTGGTCATTGTACATTTGGGCGGATTAAATTTTCTTTGCGACAAATAGAATCCAACATTCTTACTTTCATTCTTTGCTAGATTAATATTTACTACAGCATTACTGTTACACTCCTTAATTGATAACTCCATTTTCTGTAATTCTAAAGCCGACAGCAGCCACACTCAATTTCCTTTTTTCTTGTATGAGGAAACACTAATAATGCAGCCGCTATAGTTTTTTTCATATATAACGATAAATGCTTAAATGATTAGGGTGGTTACGTGAAAATACAACTTCATGAGTTTAAGAAATAAGGGGAAAATATCATAAATTTATATAGATTCCTTTTAATTCTATATTGGTTACTATTATCCAAGCGACCTTCGTAATATACGGTCAGTTCATAGCAAGCAATAAAAATAATGTTCTTCATTAATTATAAAATTTAATATTGTTAACATTTTAAGGAAACAAAATGTATAGTCACTTTTTATCAATCTATTATTGTTGGAACTTCCACTTAGGCAACACGTTATCGGCACGTTATGAATTCTGTGTTCACAACATATTCGGTTTTTCAGCTCCTCTGTTTGGCAGGGACTATATAACATGCAACCCACTTCTAGGCAGTTATGGTGAGGAGGTACTTCCTTTTGAGGGCATCGATTCAAACTTACTGAAATAGAAGAATATACGTCTTTGTACCAAAATAAAATTAGAAGTGGAAACAGTTAAAAAAAATTGATGACAACAAAATTAAGATACTGAACAGTTTTTTAAGATATTAGTATTTGATGATGAGAAACTTAACATATCGAAATCGAGCATTGAAGCCATTTTAAAAAATCTCTATACGTGAATAAGCTTGATATTTGGATTTGGGTACCACATGAACTCGAGAAAATGCAATTTCACCAGCTTATGAGAAATCTGCGATTTTCTTTTGAAATGTGAAGTAAACGTTCCAGTTTTGAAAAGATCGATGAAAAATGGATCAATAAAATCGGATATAAGAGATTGCGAAGCAAGCATGATGAGCCTGCTCAGAGTACTTGAAAAGCAGGTATTCCCCAACGGAAGGTTATGTTGTCAGTTTTGTGAAATTGGAAAAGTATTGTGTATTTTGAGCTGCTTCCAAGAAACCAAACGATTAGTTCAGCCGTTTACGGTTATCAATTGGATAAATTAAATGGTATAATCAAACACCAGCGTCAGGCACCGATGAATTACAAAGATGTTGCGTTCCATCCTCGAATTCCTCACCAAAGTCAAATATTTTCCGAACGGTGGAGTTCTCACACTGTAAGGTGAAATGGAATAGTCCACTTTATCGCGCTCAATAGGTAGGAACATCATAGAGATATTATACATAATACCCTCATGCGCGATCTATGAACTGCTTTTTTTCACTCAAGCCTCCTAGCAACCTCTCGTTGCAGCCTATAGTTGAAGTGCCAGGACTTAGGAAAATTAGAATATTTTAAAAAAAGTTTCCTTAAGTATCCCTACCTATTCTGTGCGATGAAGTGAACTCTTCCATTTCACCTTGCAGTGTGACAACTCTATCTTGCAACATGACAGATGGCAATCGGTGTTCACACTAGATGAAGTGTGGGTAAATCTCGAAAATGCAACAAGCCTCGATCTATTCATTGTCATCACAAAGATAGCAAAGAACGAACTACTTTTATCAACCAATGCGAGAAATTTTGATGTGAGATGTGCTTCCCGCAGGGGTTCAGGATGCCGACAAAGAAACGGATGAAACACTAAAAATGAAACACTAAAAATGAAACACTTTAAATCGCTGTAGTTCGAAACTATAAAGTCAACGAGAATAATTTATATAACATTAGACAGTGGACGGATCAAAGTACATAACGGAATCAGTCTAGCGGCGAAGGGAAAAAATCTGGTCGTTTCTAACATCGAAACTCGCCGCCGTTTGCAGCTTAGCGTACGGACATCACGTAGTGACAAATTTTGAGAAATTTACAAAAATGTCAAAATATATGGTATATACACACTGAAATGTTAAAAGTCATGGGAGCGTCGTATGCAAATTTTTAAAGTAACATGTGGATGAATAGGGTTTAGTCCTGACAGTAATGACTCTTATAAATTGCGATAATTATCTTGCGGCCATTGAATTAATAAATGCTCTCTCATGCGCACTCGACTGTTCAATTTACTGAATATGGGAACCGTTTGCATCACGTAAAATGTGTTTTAAATAGGCAGAGAGGTATCAGTGCAGTAAATTCGACTTTTAGCAGTCGTCTGGAACGTTCTGGAACGTGATTATGACTACACGACGAGAATTTTACGAGTTTTAACGCGGAATGATAGTTGGAACCAGACGCATTTCTGAACTCGTATGGGCATTCCACAGTGTCAAGGCTGTACAGAGAGTATCTCATTTCAGCCATTACCTCTCACCTCGACAAGCGCAGTGGCCGACCTTAGCTGTTAAATGCTAGTGACCAGTGACGTCTGATTCGTTGGAGACACACGCGTTACTACGTCAATTAACAACAACATTCATTGAGAGGCGTATTAGAAATGTGTCGATGCGATCAGTGCAGCGAAATTTGGTACTCATGGGATATGGCAGCAGAAGACCAACAAGAATATCTTTACGCACAGCACGCCATCGTAGGCTGCAGCATGCCTGGGCTTGTGAACTTATTCATTGGACCTTTGATGACTATAAACATACCGATCAGCACGATTGACATTGGTGGAGGCACACCAGGAAGAATTCATGTGTGGCACAGACCAAGGCCTCCTAGATAAGAAGGCCCGGACACTATGCGCTGATGACGTCACAAAAGGAGGGAATGAGGGCAGCGAGAAAACAATACAAGGAAGAAAAAATGCTCGTAGCTAATTAAAGGAAAACATCGATAGACATTTTTGAGTTTTTCTTTTGTTTTAAATATATTGTAGGTCTTTTCTAGCGTTTTTTGAAAATATTGTAAACTTTTAATATTTAAATTATTAAATTTAATAAATAATTTTTGATTGTAGCTGTTTTTAATTCTAGTTCAAGCATCCTGAGCTAGAGCTTAATACAAGTATGTACAGTCATCAAAGGGAAATAATCCACACTTGAATTTTACTCTAAGTTTTACCGTATCAATATTAATTTATTTTTAATAATTTAACATTATATTTGGAGTTAACATTATTAAGATTATTTAAATTTAAATAATTATAATTAAAAAAGCTATTAAAACAACACATTAGCATGAAATGTAATATTATGTATTAAATTCGTGTGGATTATTTCCTTTGGTTGACTGTACTTGAAAAACTACAAAGGATATAGGTTAACTCCAGATTTTAATTATAACGATTTATATGTGAAATTTGTTTTATTTATAAATGTTAGTAATATGCAAATAGCAGGTAAGTCATTCAATTTAGTTAGAGTTAGGCCTAATTCAATGGACCTAATGCTTCGATGTTTATTCTGTTTTAATTTGCCTACAATATGTTTTAAGTGATTGCGATTGTAATTTCTTTTATTCTGAATCTTCTAAAATGTTATTCAAACTTTCAGAATGAGCAATCAATTTAATGCAAATGATTTTCGTCAAATTTGAGTGTCGCTATCGCTTGAACATAATCTAAACATGAAGGATCGCTTACAAACGTCGTCAGTGACTTAGATGAACAGAAACGAAATAAAATTTTATGCCCCCTTGAAGAATATGTTAGCAATTCATGGTTCCTTTACAATATTATGTGAAAGAATTATATTAAATAGTTCATGCTGAATGATAAAATGATCTGTATCCGCACGTAAGCTCAGCAAAAGATCGAGTATCGCCTGCATCGTCTGCATCAACCTTCCCTCCTTGGATCACATGACAGTTCCCATCATGCTCGAGCTGTCCGGGCCTTCTTATCTAGGAGGCCTTGCACAGACCCGATGAGACCATGGACTAGGGTTATTATTTTTAACGGATTTCTTATTACCGGTAATACCGAAAACGTAAATCTCCATTACCGGTATTACCGGTAGTCCCGGTAATAAAAATATTTCGAGAAATGCAACTTGAAATAAAATTACTACTATTAATACAATAAAATCTTTTCTTTAATATGCTTTTAATTTTATTACATAAAACGCATTGCATTTTATAATTAATTTCTATTGCAAGTTTTGAACATTTAAAAAAAAAACTCTTAAGGAATATAAGCCCTTAATAGCGATTAAAGCGGATAGGACTTGCAAACAATGTGATTCATTTCTAAGATATAACAAGATAATATAGCAAATAGTAAATAATGCTCAAAATTTCTTCAGCTAGACTCCAAGGAAGCCCGTACATGTCGCCGCATGGATTGGCGAACCCGTTGGAAAATACCAGATGTATGACGGATGATGTAGCCATCCAGGATCCGCTGTCGAAGTGTTGCAACATCTGGTACTGGGGCAGAATGAACAAGGGTTTGAAATACCCCAAAAGAAGAAGTCCAATGGATTCATTTCAGGTGAGCATGCTGGCTACTATTTTGGTCTTCCCCGACCTATCTATTGACCAGGATAGGTGACAGTTAGTCGGCGCTTAACAAAAATTTGGAAATTCAGGCTAGTAACAGCCAACAAGAGAAAACAGAATTTGGAACAGGAAAACTAAAAATTAGGATTCACTAAATAAAACAGATCAGACTTTGGGATTGACCCCTTCTCAGCATTTAATAACTTATTAGGATTCCTTTATGGATTTCAATGCTCTGAAAGCTGTTTAACTGATATACAAGCGCTAATATTGTAGATTCAAACAGTTAAGTGCAGTGGATTTACTTAGAACAGTTATAACTTATGGATAGTTGACATTTCTATTTTTTACTACAGGATATAGTTTTGGATAAGGAGCATTTATAAGTGTATTTTAATGAATTTTTAATACCGGTATTACCGATGCTTATTACCGATATTATCGAAATGGATTTTTCATTAGAAAACCGGTATTACCCTAACATCCCTACCATAGACCCACGATGTAAGGAAGGCACTGTGCAAGCTAGCGAAAAGGTGTGGGTCTTATTTACAGGCAGGGTTTGGGCCCTCTGATCAAACGGGACCTGCCATTGCCTGGGAATCGTTATGTCCAGCTGCTTGGTGACGATGTGCAGCCTTTCATAGCCATCATGTACCCAAACAATGATGGAATATTACAATAGGATAATATTACTGGCGACTGGTCGAGGAGCATTCTGAACAATTCCAACGAATGAATTGGTCACCTAGATCGCCAGACATAAACCCCATCGAACATATTTGGGATATTATCGAACGTTCCATTCATGTACTGCAATCGAAGAGCCTGCATTGCAGTTATGAGCGGCTATCGAGAATACATGGCTGAATATCTCTTCAGAGAACTTCCGGGGACTGCTAGAGTCCATGCCACTTCGAGCTGTTGCACTTCGCCGGGCAAAAGGAGGACCTACACGATATTGAATAGGTACCCCATGACTTTTGACACTTCAGTGAATAACGGCGCTAAAACCCTAAAGAAAACATATAGGAAATGAAAGAGGGCTTCTGGAGGATTCAGAAAACCCTAAAATAACTTCGACCGAGCGAGTGAGATGCTGGCGGCAGCGGTAAAAAGAGGAGGCATCGACCACGGAGGAGTACCGAGAACTTCGAGTGGATTTACACATTCAATGCCGATGGAGATCGCCGATTCGAGCTCGGAAGATGAAGTACACAGCCAACAGTCGATAACCACGACCAATATAGGCCCCAAGCTAGCCTCCGACAATCATTATTTTAAATAGAACCTCAATAGATTTAACATTAGCCAGAATGATTACTGTTAAATGTATATCTTATATCTCTAATTACTCTCATCAATCCCCACTGTTCAAAAAAATGTTATCAATCGCAGACGATTTATGTATAATGCCCTGACATTCAATATAGCGTAAAAGTAAACAACCAATTTCATTTATTATCTCACATCACTATAGTTCGATTCAGCTAAGAAAAAACGGCGCGTCTTGATGTCCAACTACAGCACGTTTTTAAAAAGTCGATGTAGATAGATAAGTTGTGGCATGTGTCATGCATGATTAGGCCTAGTGAAGCGTCAGGACCAGATTCTAATGAATAATCGTCCTTCACCCATAAAAAGATGCCGTCTATCGGTAAGCCTTGACCGAAGACCAGTAGCCGACCAAAAATATCGTCTGTCGTTAGAAACTGCGTTGACCATGGATCCCATCCACCGTCGTAGATAATGTTGAGCTGGCTAGCGCATGGTTTATCGAACATGACGAATTCTCTCTGATGAATTTGCTGACTTCTAAAATTGCTTCTCTTAATGAAGCACACAGGCCTATTATCCAACAAATATGATGCGGCTATGTTCTCCTCGTCTGGGCGGTATGTGGCGAGCGAGAAACTCGTCCGTTTCTCTGCGGTCACCGTCGTGCAATTCTCTCTACAAGAGTCTATACTCTGGCTAATTGCAGATTCTGGCACCATGCCAGTTTTTTCTTTTATTGCACAGAGTATAAACGGGAAATCATTCTCCTTCTCTATCAGCTCGGTTTTCTTCGTCGAAACTGACAGCTCTTTTTCCACCTATTATCTCTTCAATTTCCCGCTCTACCATACAATGCTTAATGTCTGATTGTATGGCACTTACTATGAAGTTCAGATTATGCAGGATCATTGTATGGTAGTCATTTTTGTGGTTCGGATTGGACCAACATATTACAGTAGGAGAAACTATCTCGTCCGCAGCTTACCTTGATATTTTGTGAAATCTTACATTGTCAAATTGTGGCAGCAATTGGAGTGGAGCATTCTTAAACCAACATCACAAATCATCTCTCCCACTTAATTTTTTGGGATATGGTAGATGCACGGTGTAAGATTAATAGGTGCTCTTATGAATATAATACTGTTTTCAAATTCTTAGGAATTTAAAGCTTCCCAAAATGTCCGCACGATGGCGGTGAGAACTGTGGGCCTTGCTTAACCACGTTTATAACTCATTTTTTAATGACTTTAAACGTTTATTTCCGTTAAGGGTAATTTATTTTCCTTACAATATATGTCATTTCACATGACGAATTAATGTTCCTTATCATTTCACATAACAGACAAAGTTACATAATAACAAATACGAGAGTCGATCGAAAAGTAATGTCGCGTATTTTTTTTCTCAAAAATGACGGCAGTTATGAGAAAATTGCAATATATAAAAGTTAGTTTGGTTCATTGTTAAAGTTTCCTGTTAGTATCGTGTGCATCCTCCATGCATTAACGATGTGACACTCCAAAGAAAATGGCGGCTCTCATTTCATCGTCCAGTGCTTTTGAGCGGCGGAGTGTTATACGTTTTCTTTGTGCTAAAGGACTGACACCAGTTGATGTCCATAAGGAAATTGTGCTGGTGTACGGAGGTGATATTGTGCAGCTCCGACAGTACAATGTTGGTGCAAGGCTTTTAAAGAAGGACGAAAAGACCTGACTTGGCAATGGAGGACATCGTGCTGCACCACGACAACGCACGTCCTCACAGAGCAAAACGGATCACTGACCTGTTGGAACGATTGAACTGGGAAACACTGCTTCATCCTCCATATAGCCCGGACCTCGCTCCCAGTGACTACCATATCTTCGGACCGTTGAAGAAGTCACTGGCCGGTCAACATTTCCGTGACGACGACAAGGTGAAATCGGCAGTTTGCAACTGGTTCCACACTCAACCGGACGACTTTTATCGACAGGGCATGAAAAAACCTGTCCACCGCTGGGATCGTTGCCTCAATCGGCTTGGAGATTATGTGGAAAAATAAAAGTTGAATTGTTCTATCGAATGTACATGTGGTTTTTTTTTCCCGGTCACGATTTTAGAGGGGAAAAAAATACGCAACATAATTTTTGATCACCTCTCGTAGTTTTATTACGGTACTTCCTTCGATCTTCTCTATTCCTCTTATACCTTTTCGGTGTTGAGGATATTAAATAACCATTGGATTTATTGGAAATTTAATCTAACAGGGGATCAGATTACAGAGGCTTTGTTTGGTCTTCCAAGCTTATCAGTAAAGGGAAAAAATCAAACTTCCATGCCCTCAGCGGGAATACGAACCCGCTGTATTTATAATTTACAGTTTACAGGATTATTTCAATGTATCAGAATGTTTTCAAAATATCATATGGAGAGCAGTTCCAATAAACTATGTCCTTAATTGTCATTTATGTTATTTTAGATCTTTTGCAATTTAAACCTTTTTTTATTGCGCAGCATTTGCTAATAAATGGTTTGGCTGTTTGCTAAATTGCCTTCAATGCTCACTCTAGTCCCACAAACGGAAGCGCTAGCAGACGCCCAAAAGATAAAACCGAGCTTTATCATCACAGGATTCGTAACACGGCAAGACAAAAAGCTTAGTTACCTATTTATTAATCTTACACCGTGAGTAGTTGTCAAATGAGGAAAATATTTATTTCCTGTGAAGACTTTTTTTTTCATTTTTACTTTCTAAATAAAATATTTTTAAATAACTTAATAAAAAAATATGAAACAAAACATTAATAAAAATAAGAAATTTAATAAAAGCAACCCACTTAATTCTCAGGAATATAATACCCGTTCCAGAAGAGTAAATTATACCAGGTCAAAGAAGATGAGTATCTCATTCTCCCGTTTCTATTCATCGCTTCTTCTTGTCATAAATCAAGGTGTGTACCGGAATTGAGGAGACACGTGTTGAGGAAATGGACCAACTTGCCTGCCATTATCGGAATAACATAGAGGCCGAGGGCAAAGTATTCGAGCGCACCTTCGCGCGCTCTGACCACTTGGCGCTGAACATTTTGCCTAGATCCCCGATCTTCGTTTCTTGGCAGAATGGTATGCGCGTAGAGGTTTGCTCTTAAATGAAGAAAAAAACAATAGTATGATCTTACCCAGTGATGATCGAAATATATCATCCATTAAGATTTTGGGTATCATTTTCGATAGTAGTATGAAATTTAATCAGTACATCGGTCATCTTATTATCCAATTGCATCGACAATTTTTCTTGGTAAAAAGGGTAAGATCAGTTTTATCAATACGTTAATTATGTCAGCGGATTCAAACGGTTATTGTGTCCCAGTTAGCTTATGGTGCGATATTTTGGTCTTCAACGTCCTTAGCCAATGTTAAAAGACTCTCAAAGTTGCTTACCTTGTTAACACGGCTTGCATTTAAATTGACAAGAACAGATTCGATAGCCTTAATATGTTCTAAGAATAAGTAACAATCATAAGTAAAATCACGCAGGTAACCGAACTGGCCGCAGCTCTCCGAAATGACAATCATCCAGCTATTTTTATAAGATCTTGGTTTAAGTCAGCCAAAACGATTCGGAAAACACGGAGATTTCGATTTGAGATCCCCAATTTGGTTTCAACTTCAAAAGCCAGGTCTTTTCCTTATAGTGCCATAATATTGTGGAATGCCTTGCCCTATGAAATACGATCGACTATTTTTGCTTGTAATGCAATTAGCTGCGGGAAGGCCTGCTTTCATTTTAAAAGCAGGATTAAGCAACATTATATTAGCACGCAAACATCTAACAATATCTGATTTCATCGTTTCGTTTTAGCCAATTAGGCCACTCCCAGTTTTACTGATCCTATCAAGTTACGCAGGCCTTTGGCCTTTAAGGGTGTTTGGATTTGTATCTTTTTACTTAACTTGCTCCATGTTGGAGTGTGTAATACTAAATAAATAAATAAATAAATAAATAAATAAATAAATAAATAAATTCTATTAAAGAACTACGGGGTTAATTGTAGCGGCTAATATGG
This sequence comes from Rhysida immarginata, assembly GCA_023313115.1. Taxonomy (NCBI): domain Eukaryota; kingdom Metazoa; phylum Arthropoda; class Chilopoda; order Scolopendromorpha; family Scolopendridae; genus Rhysida; species Rhysida immarginata. The sequence continues at coordinate 2,337,094 of JAHWFO010094185.1, forward strand.
CAGGCCGTACGTCAACCATCTGTCGATGAGCTCAACAATACAGCACGGGAAGAATGGAAGAAAATGTTATTAGAAAGTCTTCCTCGGAGATTGAGGACATCATAAACACAGGAAGGTTCATCACTATACTGATATTCGTTAAATCAAAATTACAGCGCGAACCAATAGATATCCGAAAACATTCTTTGGAAACAGAAAGGAAGAATATTCACTTGGTAAATACGACAACACAATTCTACATTTCTGCTTATGTTCTTTTAATGGACCAAAATAATGAAAGTCGTATGTCATATTATGTGTGACAATTAAATATCCGGACAGAGGTGGCTGCAAAAATGTAAACAAAAATTCAACAAGTCAAGAAATGGTTTGCATGAGTCACCTATCGCACTTCAGCTGCATAGAATTTTTTTAGTAGGGTAACGGATTCACGTCACCGACACGCATTATAGCGCCGCATATGAACGAGTATCGTGGAGAAAAAAATATGGAACAACGGGCTTCCACTAAATTCTGCCTAAAGTTGAATAATCGGCTAGGGAAACAGCAGATGTTGAAAACTACCTACAGGAACGATCCTCTATCCCGTACGAGTATATTCGAGTGGTTTGTTCGCATCCATGATAGCCGGAAACACCTTTCAGATGATCCGCACCCTGGAAGACCAGTGTCTGTCCGAACGCTAGAAACCATCGAGAAAGTCAGGAAATTCTTATGCTTGTGGATGAATTGAGCTGCAACAAAGAGAAAATTTGACAGATTCTAACAGAAGAATTGTGGAAAAGAAAAATTTATTAGATTTCTTTGGATTTCTGACCAAACACAGCATTACAGATCTCAACCACCCGAACTTCGCTGGATTTGGCCCTTCAAACGTTTCCCTGTATTCACAGATGAAAAACGCCACAAAAGGTATCCGATTCTAAGACGTTTCCGACACTAAGAAAGGCATGACGTCGGAAATCAAGAGGATTCCGTCCGAGGACTTTAAAATCTGTTTTACAAATGTACTCAAACGTAATTTACAAAACTGGAGATTACTTTGAATCATATCAAACAAAATTTTCACTTGGACTTCCTATTTGTTAGTGCAGTATTTGTATTAATCCGGATATTTAATTGGCACACCTTCAAAAACTTCAAAAACTCAAAACTCCTCTGAGTGAAGGAAACTTCAATAGTTCTCATTTCCTTTGGTGCCGTCTAAGCAACGGAGTATCCATATTGCATTAATATGAAATCACTTGACCATTTTAAGCAATAAACTATCATTCTGAAAACACAGACACAAATTGTTTAGCACTGCTTTACCAGTTGAATTTTTGAGTCACTGCATCAGAGTGGAATATTAGACTTCGCTATAAAAGTGACCACTGAGAATTTTAATTATTTCAGTTGTTTTTTATTTCAGTTACTTGTATTGTTTTCTTATTTTGCTAATTAAAAGTAAAAATGGAACATACATTTCCTGCCTCGGAAAGCTTTAGTTACCTAAAATAAACTTCAGTATTGCTTTAATACAGATCGTTTAGTTGTTTATTTAGTTAAAAGAACTTACTTTCAGGTAGAATTACAGATCCTTCTGGAAGAAGATCATTTTCTTTCTTCAAGCAGCAATTGAACTGTAATCCTTGGAAATCATGCGGACAGCAGACGAGTCCTTCGGTTCCGGGCAATGAACAGAAGACGCCAACTGTACATCCAAGATCCATACATTTGGAAAATGCAGGCAGTTTCATCGAGTCTGGACAACCTAAAATTAATTGTTATATAAAATGATTTAATATATCGATTAAGTAATGATATTTTTATATTATTTAAAAAGATATAAAAACATCTAATAAGTACAAAAGCACCAGCTGTTAACACATTTAATAAATAATTTTATCTGCCATCATAAAGAGGATGTAAATTAAATGTTGGATGCTACTTGTAGTATCGTTTCTTAAGGACAAATTAGAACGAAAACGTTCTTGGAAATTGCCAATAAACGGCATACGTTTAGTGTAAAATGACGTTGAAATGTGTTGACGACATATCCGGCAGTACAGTTTGGAAACCTTACAGAAATGCAATTATTTCATATCAAATTTCAAGATTCAAACGTTGAAATGTAGTTGTGGAAACCTCTCTGCGAGACTATACATCAAATGTAAGTCCACTATTTCGTTGTTCGAGTAATACGGAGGGTTGTTAGGGATCTATGGTAAAGATATCACACTGTAAGTGAAATGGAAAAGTCACTTTATCGCGCTCAATGGAGGGATACTTAAGGAAAATTTTTTTAAAATACTCTAATTTTCTTAAATCCTGGCACTTCAACCACTTTCCCAAGAGGGTAACTAACTC
>JAHWFO010094189.1:0-16961 GCA_023313115.1 Rhysida immarginata
TATGTAATCCTGTTTCGTACGTCACATCTTACTAGAAGCAAACTGATTATGTGATTAATCTTTTGAAATCGATTGGCCCTTATCATTTTTCGTAATTTCTTCTGTATAAAAGCCTCCACGTGAAAGCTTTTGTTTGTTATTCTATAACAACTTTTCGAATATTCACCAATCAATCTTTACGCATACACCAAAGTTTTGTCATCGTTTTATATAAAGAAGAAAGAGAGAATGGCTCCTATCAACGAACGACGAAGTTTCACGGCTGAATTAAACTATGGATCGTTGAATATGCGAAATCCAATGGAAACAGGGCAGCAGGCCGGGAGTATAACGTCGACGAGAAGTGCATTCATATGTGGAGGAAGGAGAAAGAAGTTCTTAAAAAACTTCCAAAGAAGAAACGGGCACAGCGTCAAGGAAAAGTTCACTGGCCACAACTGGAAGCAAGGTTGAAAACGTGGGTCATTCAACAACGGGAAAATGGCCACGGAGTTTCAACTACAGCGATTCGACTGCGGGCTATTGAATATAGCCGGGAGCTAAACATCACAAATTTTACAGGTGGGCCTAAATGGTGCCATAAATTTATGAAGAGGAACAATCTTTCGATTAGGATGCATACAAGTGTTGGCAAGCAACTGCCGAAAGATTGGGAAGCAAAACGTTCATCCTTTCGAGATTATGTTGGAAAAAAGATAGGTGAACTTCAAATAATCAGTTCAAATATAGGGAATATGGATGAAATTCCGCTATCATTTGATGTGCCTGCAACAAGAACAGTCAATACAACTGGCGAAAAATCTGTGAATATCATCACAACAGGAAACGAACGACTTCATTTCACTGTCGTTTTATGTTGTACGGCGGATGGATCCAAAGTGAAGCCAATGGTGATTTTTAAAAGGCTAACTATGCCAACAGAAACCCTTCCTTTAGGTGTGTTTGTTAGTGTGAATGCGAAAGGATGGATGAATGAAGAAGAAATGGCTGCATGAATTGAAAACTGTTGGAGGCGACGATCAGGAGGATTTTTCAACCCAAAATTGCTTCTCATCATGGACAGCATAAAAGCACACTTGAAAAACAGCGTAAAAGCTTCGCTAAAAAAGTGTGCACAGAGTTAGCCATTATACCGGGAGGCCTAACTAAACTGTTGCAACCACTGGATATCAGCATCAACAGAAGTTTTAAAATCATCATTAGAGAAAAGTGGGAAGAGTGGATGAGAAGCGGCATGCACACGTTCACAAACAGTGGCAGAATGCGGAAGGCTACACACAAAGAAGTGTGCGAGTGGATTTTGGCTGCATAGGAAAGCATTTCTACGTTGACAATTCAAAGTGGATTTCGGAAGGCTTTAGAAGATGAACTTACTGAAAATAATATTAGTGATGATACTGGAAGTGAAAACGAAGAAACTAATAATGGAGTTGAACTACAAAAAAACATGGGCATTCATGATGAATCGTCTAATAGTCTTATGCAATTGCCTTTTTCTTCTTCATACATGACACTATATAACAGCGATAGTGATGAAACGGATTTTGAAGGTTTTGAATAATTACCTAATCATGTTCTAAAGTTGTATTATTACGAAAATAAATTGTAATTTATTAAAAATTAACTAGTTTTAATACTTATTTCTATATTTAATATTTTAAGTTTAAAAAAAAGCAATAGCATTTTAAATTTGTTAGGCCTAACTATATACTGCATAAAGCAAATCACAAAAAATTATCCGTAACAGAATATCTTCGTAGCTTTTAGTTTAAGAAAAATTTAGTTAATAAATCGGTAATATTTACGTATAATTTTCAAGAAAATTAAAAAAATTGCATTAAATTTTAATTCCTGAAACTGCGGACTATCTGAGGTGCGTTCTATATGAGCAAGTCAAAAACGAAATGCATGTTTTTTATAAATGCGGGTCATACGAGATGCGGGCTATAGGCGCGAAAATATGGTAAATGTTCTTAGAAAGTTTGGAGTGTAAATAGCGATTCTAGCATTCGTTTAAAATACAAAGATTAAAATTTCACAATCTTCCACACCCTCAATCATAAAAATGTAAATGTGCTTTTCTATTATTTAAGAACAAGCTAAAAAGTACTAGGCCCACAAACGTTATTTGAAATGATCAAAAAATCCTGAGAAACGTTTTTAAATGTGGAAACTGAAAGAAATATCCATTTCAGAGTACATTTCAAGAATCCTGTTATTTTTTTACTAGTTTCGTCATTCTTTGCATAGCTAACCTCGAACGTACTTCCTTCTGTCTTAGGGTTGCCAGGCTGGGCTAGAAACTGCCCAATTGGGTTACTTTTTTATCTGTTAGGCTGGAAAAAATTCGTTGGGTGGATTTTGGAAGGGAAATAGAAAAACTTTGTGTTGACTGTTAAAGGACAACTCTACCCTAATATATAACTTTATTTAACATGAAAGTTCGAGATATATCAAATCGAACGCGAAATATATAAAACGAACGAAAATCACGAAGGTCAAGAGGAAGTGAACAATAGAAAATAACGTCATCATGGGATTGACTGAAATGAAGACCATACAAGTGCCTTTTTAGAGATGATTTCATTTAATTAGGGATCGCTATGGAAGAGCTTCTCTCTAATATTTATGGGACCGGAGCCTAATCTAGCCCACCGTGATGTCGATCTTAGACATCAGCTGATACAAAATGGAGCGCCAGGAAGTAGTATTTTTCATAATGAAATAATGGTTTTAATGTTTTTCTATTGCTGCAGTTGTATTTTATTTGTTTCAAATATTGATATTCTGCCAAAAAAAATATCAATTTTTTGAGTGGAGTTGTCCTTTAACATGTAATCGGAGAACTACAAACGGGCTTTGCTCTATGGTAGGGACTCACAACGCAAAGTGTCGATTATTATTATTTGCAATTGATTATTTATACTCAATTAATCGATGCATAAATCGATTACTTTAGTAATAATCGACATAGATGCTTTTGGCTTCATTTTCCTAACCAGTTATTCCATATTCCACATTTTCCGAACACGCATATTCATATTTTGCTAAGGCTCTAAATAGGTGCTGCTCTCTCTAGAGCTCTAATTTTGCCTGACGCTGCTGCCATCTATAACAGCATTTCATATGATGATGTCACCATGGAGTAATAAAAATAAAATGCTGCCATCTATAACGGCATTTCATAGGTTTATTACTCCATGGACGTCACGAGATAAGTCGGGCTCCTTTTGGGCTATATTTTGATGGTAATTGGGCAGGATAACGAACTGTACATCTGGCAACCCTATTATGCAACTCTGTCTGTAACCCCGCGTAATCAATTATGCCATATAAAGTTTTGTTATTTTGATGTGCTTTATAATTATAATAATTAACATAATAATGAATAATAATGCTTGCCATGAATAATTAACATTTTCCATAAAAAACACGGACGCTTACTAATATATTTAATTGAATATCCATAAGAATTGCATAAAAATGATAAGTTCTTATATAGGACACTGGCTACGAGATAGTAAACTAAATGGGCCCCCAGACACATTTATTTAAAATTTATTCTTCATGTAAGTTATTCAAAAAGTCAACGATATTTATGAAATTGAAAACGATTATTTGAAAAGCAATTTAAGACCGATCATAACACATTCCAAGACAAACTGAATACAGTACATGGCGTTTATGTCTTACAGCCAAGATTTTTATTTAAGATTTATTCCTCGTGTAATTTATTCAAAAAATCGACGAGATTTATGAAATTGATAATGATTATTTGAAAAGCAATTTCCTGCTATACTTTGGACCTCTCTATATAATTCAATATATATTTTTTGTTTGATAATTATTTAATATATAATTTACAATAAATAATATGTCATGATTTTCATAAATTAATGTCTATCTTTTATACATAATGTTTATAAAATAAATATTTTATATAAATGTCTTTCTTGCTATAGCTTTTCATTAAAATAGATACTTTTTCTTTTTAATAAATAGTAAAAAGCCCTAAAGACTTTCAATTGAATCTCTTGAATCTCTCAAGTGAGAGCATAAGGGATTAGTGGATTACAGGATTAAAGGATAGAAAGATAAGGAATCATCTGGCCTTGCCAAGCCATGTGTATCAGGAGGAAGCTAAATTGATTCCTCCAATCACAGGAGCCTGCGCCGGGATACGTGGTTATATTTTGTTAACATCCCGCGCAAGCTTACGATGGATCGAGTATAGTCGTTGTTATTGTTGTATGTTCGATCGTTTTCTTGCAATGAAGAGCTTCCCATCAACATGTTGCTTGTTTTATGTCGTTAATAAACAAAGTATTTGATTCTTATGATGAATTTGAAGCCGCTTATATTGGCTCATAAAGAGCTCATCCTTATGTGCTCTTGGCTTATGCATCCTGTAGTTTCGTTTCGTCATATGTATTCAATCGTACAATGCCTTACATAGTTTTACACGTAATTTTAACAATAATATATTTTTTAAACGCGTAATGTAAATCATTTCCGTTACTTGAACTATGCCTGAACTGATTATGAAATGAATCAAGCTTGGAAACATAAGCGAATGCTCGTGAAAGGTCTTGAAACGGAAATTTGCATTGCTTTTCCATAGCTTTCAAGCAAAACAAGAGTCACATTCGGGCTCTGGCTGACGTCACGAAGCTTAGCCAATCACAATAAAAATTGGGATAGAGCATACCTTATACTCCACTTACCTTGGATGTGGCCTTCAAGATATTAGGGTGGTGTCTAAAAATAGGAGCAACCTGTCAAAGCCCATCACAAAGCTCCAAATTAGGTGCAACCAGTGACTGACTCAAAATTTTGACTATGTCCGATCGACGCGGGAACGATGCAGGCATACGTAGCTGGCTTTATTCATTTTAAATTTTCTACCGATTCGGACGACCCTCGATTCATATCGCGACCGGTAGTCCAAAGCCGTCCGAATCGGGAGAAAATTTTAAATGAATAAAGCCAGCTACGTATGCCTGCATCGTTCCCGCGTAGATTGGACATAGTCAAAATTTCAATTCAGTCATTGGTGGCTCCAAAACTAGCTTTGTGACGGGCTTTGACGGGTCGCGACCGGTCGTACTTTTTAGACACACCCTAGGCCTCCGCATCGGGCTTGAAATCTCGTGTCGAGGCATTTTCAACTTTTGACCATTAGTTGTTTATCTCTATGGCTTATTTGGCGCTCTTCAGGGCTAAAGAACTACAATTTACTCTCATCCTCATGCTACTTTATCCGACTTAAAATTTTACCTTGAATTCCCCATAGGATTTCTCTGATGATCCCCCTCTAGCGTTAAAAAGTTGAACTTCCGCTGACACGAAGGAAAGCATTGAAATGATACGCGATGCGGAGGCCAAATATCTCGAAGGTCTCGACATAGGAACAAATACTTCAATGAATTGATAACAGATGGTGCCAAGGGTAAGAAGGGAATCGCGAACCAGTTCCAGAACCAGGTTACTCGATTCTCAGGGATCAGGAATCGATCTTACTCAACGATATAAAATGAGTAGATCGCTCATGAGACGCGCTTAAAACCCAATTGGCTCTGCAGCCTTAGTGGCCTGGTGCAATGCAAGCGATAATCACATCCGGTATGTAACGCAGTGTTGCCACCAAAATGTAAGATAAAATCCTATCACCGTGGTTGACACTTTGGATTTTTTAATTTTTTACGATTTAGATCGGTGTTTCCCAAACTTTTTTTTATCTTGCGGCACAAAAAAAAGTTCTAAAATTTTCCGGCACACATGAATTAATCTTAATTTTTGCGAAGCATTATTTTATTAGGGTGGAAATTTAATATTTTTTAATTTATTGAAACAATTTTAAATATTTCGAAAAATCTCGCAGCAAACAGTTTGGGAAATACTGATTTAGATGATATCTGGATTTCTTTGTGTGTTTTATTCAGATTTTCTATAGATATCTAATTTTTCTAAAGTAGCAATTAATAATAATTTTTATATAAGAGTAGGAGTTGTAATAAAGTATATTAATTAAAAAAATAAGAACCCCATTTAATTAAAAGAAATAGAATTAAAAATAAATAATAAAAAAATTGAATAAAAGTCACCCAGTGGAGAAATACAAAGTTGAAGTGAAGCTTATGTAGATGAAACACAGGTGAAAAGAAAGTCTTGTGGAGAAATGTTACACGGAACACAGGAAGAAACACAGTAACAGGAGAAGAAGATCGATGATGAAAGTCCGATGATCAGTAGAAACGTAGATGACAAAATTAAATGTATTTAAAAAAACGTTTTCAGGATTTTTATCCCATTTTCAGTTTATAAACTTTTTGAATGAACTTTCAGTTAAACCATAATAACAGAAGATATAATAATAATAAAACAAAACAATGAAATCAAAAACAGTGTGTGATATTAAAACTGAGGAGATATTGTTATTTGTTTGATTGTTGTGAACAGGATAATGGTATTGGATTGTTGAGGGCAAGGGAAGTGTTATTGTCTGGGTTATGTTATAGTTTTAGTAGTAATTTCCATTTATTATTAATTTCTATAGATGGTTTGGCTAAATTGTTTTCATTCGAAATAATGTTGATGGTTTCTTTTATTAGTCTTTTTTTGTAATTTATTTCTTTTCCAATAATAAGTTTTTGTTAGCTTTACCCGATTGGCTGCTGGTTTTCTTCCAAAGAAACAAGAAAAGAAAAATAAAATTAAATAAATAAATTTTATTGTAACAGCCCGGGTGAAATCAAAATACTGAGTATTCAAACATATTAATTTCATAAAACTTAGGAATACTACTTCCTAATTAATATGGGAAATAAATTATAATGAATATAAAAAATAATAAGATAAGCAAACGTTAATTACTATTCGAATAAAATAAATATAGCATCGAATGATACCAAGAAAAGATGATAAACTGTTACCGCAAAGAAAAATGAAAAAAGTAACACGAGATACCACATACGCCATACTTCACAAGTTAAATTATTACAGATATAATTCCAGGCTGTGGAATTTTCTTTCCTATTTTCATGAATAAGATGGGATGAAAAAGTTATGATTCCTATTGATGTGTGATGTTGACGTGTTGTGTGATTCCTATTGAATATTTGATGAGTCAGGACATCAAATATTCCAATCAACGAATGCAAACAAGCGCTGCGTGAATCCTTTGATTAAACAGGGGGGAACACAGGAAACCCGAGTGGGGCACGCCTCTGATATAGAGAGTACCACCCACTTACGTAACTATCATCGCTTCTAGAGCACAAAAATGCTCTTCACACGTGACAATGTTTGTTCACCCCAGCTCTTAAGTGATTAAGCATTAGGCTAATCGGCATTAATAACATCAATAATCAGTAGGAGTTCTATTAGCAAAAAAAAAAAAACATCTGCTGTCCACGTTACAGTTTCACTATTCGCTTAACACAGCACACCATCGCTATAGCTAACGCTTTATCATACAATTCTTATCGAAGGCTTTCCGGGGAGCAGGCACTCAATGTTATGAACTTATTGTTCAAGAACTTGGCATCACAGCGGAGATACAAATTGGCACAATGTCTTTATGTCGTATTTTCCGTTCGCGGGGAAAAAGAATACAGATAAGTACACTCACCAATGTCGTCCTCAATTGCCCATGTTGCAGGTTATTTCATCCGATTCTCACTTACAACATTTTGCGGCTGCCATCTCATTGACGAACTCCGGCGGGCGATGCAATTCGGACCTCATTAGCAATGGACGCTTAACCTTTTCCCAGCGGAGGTGGCCTAATCAGGCCACTTGTAACTATGTCAGTTCCATATAACACATTACAAAATTTAAATGCATATAACTTAAATTCTATTACAGATAAATTGCTAATTTTTTTATATTTTTTTTCAGATGCACATTACTACTAGTATATCCCTTCAAATTTTAAAATTAAATGAGAAAATATAATAAAAAAATGATTTTCCACAGGTGTTGTCAAAGGAGGGGGGGGGGGGGGCTGAAATCATGACTATAAAAAATGCTTATAAGAAATTTTCTATTATCGATAAAAACTTCAAACTGCTTTTGTTGAATTCTTGAAAGCTTTATAATTAATTGCAAATAAATTATATACCCCAAATTTATTAATAATCAATAATATTCAAAATTTTAGAAAGCTTGTGTATCTGGTATGGAGAAACTTAGCAACATCTAAAATTACGAATTTATTAAAAAATTCCAGGGCACAATTGAACCATTTAATTATTGAATTATATTAAAATGATTCCTTTTATTTATGTTTAAATTTTTTTTTCGTAAATTACACTTTATTCATAAGTTGTTTCACAAAAATTAAAATCATTGCTATAGGGATCGTTTCTTGATAATGTCATTTGAGATTGTCCCCTTCTCAAAATATAAGGAAGTTAGATAAGGCCACATCATTGCTTTATCAAAGAAAGATTAAAATCCTATTATGTGATTTTCTAGCTATTGTCATGCAGGTGTGACCCATTTAACAACAAATTACGTATATCTTCGAAAAAAAAGTAAAAATATTCCACATTCAATCATATAAAAAATCGTTTAAAAAAAACAAATAGAGATATTAAAAAAATTTTTTTTTGCTTTATTTAGAAAAGATTTCTCCCTAAATTTTGGCTATTTTCAAATTCGAAATTATTACATTTGTAATTTTTTAAAAAAGGATTAAAACCAAGTCATTCAAATAGAAAATATTATTATACAATTTTAAGTATTGTTAAAAAAAAAACCATTACTTTTAATCGATCAAAAAGATTACTAATCAAAAGCAATTATATTCAAGATCAAAAATTTAAAATTTTAAAGCAATATGTCAGTTATTGAATTTGTTAAAAAATATTTTCTATTCCCCTGTAAGAAGAATCATTTTCTCAAGAAAATAGCTGGCTGGGAAAAGGTTAAAACATCAAAATATCTCAGACTTGTCATATTACTGCAGATAATCCAAAATAGTTGAAGCCTGGTATGGTTATCATTATAATTGTTCTTCATTATAACTAACAGCAAATACGGGGCTCCAAATACCCAATATGACGGACGGCCATTCCATATGGCTTACCGAACTAAAAAAAATCCAACTTCGGGAGAGGCACAAGGAATTTTAGAAGAAAAAAAACAATAATACGTCACAAACAGTGTAGAAAGCTGATGAAGTCAGCTTCTCAGAAATACAGAATCTTCAGCAAAACAATACAACTCACGACAATACTTGAATGCTGTCGCTCTTTACAAAATGACAGCGATCAAGCAAGTGGCTGTTAATTGAATAATATGAAATAATCTCATAAAAGTATTATTACAACAACTTTTTTTGTTATATCGTAAACAAAAACTCCCACAATATAAACACAACCACAACGACGAACTAACGAAACATATTCAGCATACAACACCAAAAATTTCACCCCCTCCGCACACCCACCAAAGCACTTAATCACCACTCCAATTCAACTCACGCTCAAATACACGATCATGACATATCAAAATTAAAAAAAAAAAGAAAAAAAAAGACATAAACAAAACCACAGGAATGGTCCCTGCATACCCTGCTAGTTCAGGGAGTGCTCCAGCAACAGCGGTTGCCCCTGCAGCTACCCCCCCTTCACTTGTCCCAATAGAAAATAGAATCCCCCTCACCAGGTATATTCACACAATAGGATACTGCCAACAATACTCACACACTCTCAATCACCCTTAAAACCGCCTAAAAAAAATTTCCCTTGACACCACACTGACTATAAACACACCCTCCCACGCGATTGCCCTCGATAATCCAGAATGTTCCAGATTAATGATGCCCACCCAGGGACGCCAGATGTGACGTTGCCCCCCCCCCCCTACTATGATTCACTACTCCAGTGCGTTACTACAATAATCATGGGAAGAGACATGTCAGAAGTTCACGACATCGCATAAAGGGCAAACGCATTAGATGGGAGCTGAAAAACTAAAAAAACAAAATAAAACATTCATCCAGACAAACTTAATTTCATACAACACTCTTTATTGTCTATAGCTACTAAATTGCATGCACATAACCATGACTTAAAACTGACCAAAACATCACACCATAGAACACAATGTCTAAAGAACTATATTAGAACAGAGGGTCCCCTCAATTAACTAACGCTACAGTTTAGTGTCAATAACAGCAACCAATACTATGATGGGCAGGTGTCAATAGCCAACCCATGCTCTGGTGGTGAGCCAACCAATCACGTGCCACAAAAGGCCTTCTGCTCGCCTAGCTACGTGTAACCTGCCTAAAAAGGCAGGTGTGGTGCTTTCAGCCAACGTGCCTTCAACAGGGTCTCAGGACATCAAATATTCCAATCAAATGCAAACAAGCGCTGCGTGAACCCTTTGATTAAACAGGGGGGGAACACAGGAACCCCTGTTCCCGTTTCCTGAGTGAGGCACGCCTCTGATATCGAGAGCACAAAAATGCCTTTCACATGTTTGTTCACCCCAGCTCTTAAGTGATTAAGCATCTACGACTAACATTATCAAGCTAATCTCCATTAATAACATCAATAATCAGTAGGAGTTCGATTAGCAAAAAATAACATCTGCTGTCCACGTTACAGTTTCAGTATTCAGTCAACAGAGCACACCATCGCCATAGCGAACTGTTTTATCATACGATTCTTATTGAAGGCTTTCCGGGGAGCAGGCACTCATAACAAGAACTTGGCGTCACAGCGGAGATACAAACTGGCACAATGCCTTTATGTCTCATTTTCCGATCGTGGGGAAAAAGAATACATATAAGTACACTCTCCAACGTCGTCCTCAATTGCCATATTGCGGGGTATTTCACCAGATTCTCACAACATTTTGTAGCTGCCATCTTATTGACGAACTCCGGCAGGCGATGCAATTCGGACCTCATTAGCAATGGACGCTTAACACATCAAAATATCTCAGACTTGTCATATTACTGCGGATAATCCAAAATACCATATTTTTTCGAATATTGGCCACATTCACTTTAGGCCGCAGCCGCAAATTTGACGGTGGAACGAAAAAATAATCCTTTAAAGGCCGCAATTAACTTTAGGCCGCAAACTTCTAGGGTCTACAAAAAGAGCGAACTACTTCGTTTTAGCATCCCACAGTATCTTAAATAGTAATTTAGACACCAGTTACAAGTTCCAATCCAAGATGGCGACCTCGCCAGTTTGATCAAAATTAGCTCCTAAGATAAATAATTTTAGAATGCACTTTGCCAGTGTCTTATCCGAACAAGTATAGCTGTTTCTGATTCTTATTATAGTTCTATCCGGAGAAGGTTTATTTTGTGCCTATTTAAAGTTAAACTGTTTAATAAAGAATAAAGAAAGTGCAATTTCCTCGCTTCCTCTCTATAATCGAACTGCGCCGCTTCCCGCTTTGTTATCTCGGTGAGCGGGATGGGGGACCCCCCTCCGCCCAGCACGCGTCCCCGATGCTCTTCTTCTGAGGGGAGGATGGAGGTGGAAATGGATGTGGAGCTTGATGTGGAGGGATGGAAAAGTGTTTTCCTCTCCCCTCCAGAGAAGAGGCGTCAAAACCTGACGAATAACCCTCAAGACTCCAATGGGAGCCCTCATAATGACCCAGCCACAAGGGCACATTCTAAAGGCGGAAGAAGTGATAATAAAAGTGATAAAAAGCGCAAAAACAAATCTAAAGGTAATAAATCTGATGGGAAAAATCAAAGAGATAAGACAAGTCAAGATGCTGCGTCTTTGCAGGCTACTTCCTCTAGCTCTGGCGAAAATAAACAAAATAAACAAATGTCTTCAACTTCAAATGCTACCTCCAAAACCTCTTCTAGCTCTGTAAGTTCTATTTCTGACCAGCTGAATGCTGCTGCTCGACCTTGGCTTCTGATTTCTGCCCATCGAACGACCAGTAGCAATGTCTCAGGTTCCCCAAATGTCAATGTCAATCCTATGGTCCCGGGGGAGGACATCTCCCCAGGTCTCCTCAGATATACGAGGCATGTTTTTTAAGTAAGTACCGTTTTGCGATTCCGCCGCCGCAGCGCTACGGTCGGCGTTCCGCGCATGCGCGCTGGTTAACTACATCTCTTGTCTACGCACTGACGCCATTACAGTCTGATTCTTCATTGTATACGTTGTTTACTGAGTGTTTAAGATGCCTCCGACAATCGTGAGTCCCGCCGATTGTGAAGTACGGGCTGTTATACGATTTCTTAGTGCTAAAGGCGTAAAACCGATCGATATTCATCGTGAGATCTGTGAAGTGTACGGACAAAACATTATGAGTGATGGAATGGTAAGGAAATGGGTGAGAGCATTTAAAGATGGCCGCACAAATGTGCATGATGAAGAACGGAGTGGGCGTCCTTCGGTCGTTAATGAAGATTTGGTGCAGAAAGTGGACGAAAAGGTGAGAGAAAACAGACGCTTTACAATTTCATCATTGTGCGACTGCTTTCCTCAATATTCTCGTAGTGTTTTGTATCGCATTGTGACCGAGAACTTGAATTACCGAAAATTGTGTTCACGTTGGGTTCCAAAAATGTTGACGGATTTGCACAAAACCCAACGTTTAGGCAGTGCATTGACTTTCCTTGAGCGGTACCACAATGAAGGTGAAGATTTTTTAGACCAAATTGTTACTGGTGACGAAACATGGGTGGCCTACGTCACACCAGAATCGAAACAACAATCCATGGAATGGCGACATTCATCATCACCCAAAAAAGTGAAGTTTAAGCAAACAATTTCTGCCCGGAAAATCATGTGCACAGTTTTTTGGGACAGAAAAGGAGTATTGCTAGTGGAGTTTCTGCCTCGTAATGAGACAATCAATGCAGCGTCTTATTGTGAGACATTGAACAATCTGCGTCGTGCAATCCAGAACAAAAGACGTGGCAAGTTGAGTAAGGGTATCGTTTTGCTGCATGACAATGCCCGTCCACATGTGGCTAATCGGACCAAAGATCTCATCAAATCTTTTAAATGGGAAACTCTAGATCATCCTCCATACAGCCCTGATCTGGCGCCCAGCGACTACCATTTGTTCCTGCACTTGAAGAAACACCTGGGTGGTCAGCGTCTTCAAGACGATAACGAAGTCAAAACATTTGTGATACAGTGGTTAACAAGTCAGGCGGCAGAATTTTATGAGGAGCGTATTCAAAAACTGGTGCCACGTTATGACAAGTGCCTCAATATTCACGGAAATTATGTAGAAAAGTAGATTAAGGTACAGGCTTTCATGTAAAAATAAAATTATTGCGATATCTTTGCACGTCTTTTTTTAATTCCAAAACGGTACTTACTTAAAAAACATGCCTCGTATGTTACTGTCTCTTACAGGAAAAACCCCCAATGTCTCCAAGTTAAATTCGGGGAAACTCCTCGTTAAATTTTACAACAAATCGCACGCCGCTGCGTTTGTTAAATTTTCTGACATTGGTGTTTATTCTCTTGTTTTTCGAAGTTCCCAAATTCCTGACCTCATCAGTCGGATACATCTATGGCATCAGACAATCGGTCACTTTGGAAGAGCTCCAGGAGTTTTCTGATCAGGGAGTTCACATCACGGACCTCAGAAAATTCCCGTATTAAGGTGCCCCGTATTATGGTGCCCACTTCGGAAAATTGTTATTGTTTTTCAACGTTCCAACTCTCCCTATGGAACTAAAGTTTGAACATGAGATATTCCCTGTGACCTGCCCACCTCTAAGCCAATGCAATGTGGCCAGTGTCACAAGCTCGGCCACACAAAAACGAGATGCAAGAATGATCTTATCTGCTCAAAATGCCTTTCGCCCAAACACATCCGTGACAAATGCACATCTAGTTCTTCCTTATGTGCCAACTGCGCAGGAAGCCACTCCTCTTATTACAGGGGGTGTGGCATTTACAAATACGAGTCGTTTATCAGATGCAAGATGGTGTCACAGTTCCCTTCGTACTACGAAGCCAAAAGGCTTACAGACATGGAATTAGGCAACCAGGTTGCAGGTCACAACTCCTACACCTCTGTCATGGCTCCAAAACCTACGGTGACAGTTGAAACGCCCAAGAGGCCTGCTCCGCAACGTCTTGCAGACTGCTTTGATGCGTCTCCCTTAGGAAGTGTTAATAGAATTTACAACGGGTCGTGCATCACCTGTTCCACTTGCGGCAGGGATGAGCTCTCACCCATCTTTTCATATCATTCCCCAGTCCGTCCATCCCCTTCATTGGTGGACTTCGACTCCTCGTGTAGACTGGTCGCAGCTCTCCCCGTTTACTGCTGAGTTGCAAGCCCGCGAATGCGTTATCTCAGAACAGGCAGCTCCGATTGCCCTAGCTGATCCCCCGGAAGCCCCAGAAGCTGCAAATAAATTAACTCTACTAGGCAATCACACTGCTGACCAATAAATCAGTAATAGCTTGAAATTTTTCATTAGAACCTTTATGAAGGCAAATAAGCAGGGAGACCCACCCCAAATGTAGGAGGTCTTTAGCCTAATGAGATCCAGGATAGCTTATTCCCCTTCGTCGCTTACGAATGTTTCTACATGGTGGCAAGGAGCCCACTCCTCTGATGGCCTCGGCCAATTATAAAAGATCTATTTTTGTTACGCATTGGAATGTCAGGGGACTCATGTCCAACTGGGAAGATGTGACCCTCCTCCAAAAGCGAACTGACATTCTTACCTTGTGAGAGACTTTTCTTAATCCAGAAATAAAGATCAACTTCAATAATTTCCATACATATGTTAATAGTCGAGTCAAATATGGTGGTGGCAATTTACAATACTCATTTCCAAAAAAGTTTTGGGACAGTGCAAAATATACAGAAAAAACAAAAAGGGATGATGTAACAAAACTTTCTCGCGAATACAAAATAGCAGATACGTTTATGAAATGACATAAATATACTGTGTTCACCAAAACATTTTGTATCGTGGCCGGGACGTTCATTTTGAATGGGGGTGTTGCAACACGTTCCAAAATAGTAGGGACATACGTTGTAGAAAGCGCCGTTAGTAGTGGAACCTTCCGAATTGTTCGGGAATAATCTAGAATGATGACGTCGTACTACATTCCGTATAAATAACAGTTGCCATCCGTCGTTCAGGTAACTTATTCGGAACGATGGGTCGAGGCAAGCCAGTTAGCGAAGATCTTCGTGTTCGAATCATTCAAGAATTCACAAACAACGTTTCTCAGCGTGCAATAGCCAGAAGATTTAACCTGTCATCATCTACAGTACATAATATTATCAAGCGCTACCGAGATAGTGGTGAGATCACAGTTCGGAAAGGCCAAGGTAGAAAAACTATTCTGAATGCTCGAGCTCTTCGGATCCTCCGACGTCACTGCGTCACGCATAGAAATGCTGCGATTACGGACATAGCCACGTGGGCCCGCGATTTCTTTGGGAAGCCATTATCGTTAAATACTGTACGCCGGTGCATCCACAAATGCAAACTTAACTTATACTGCGCACAACGGAAGCCATACATCAACAAACGACAGCAACGTCGCCGTCTGATATGGGCTCGAGCCCATCGCAATTGGTCCCAAGCACGCTGGAAGAACATATTGTGGTCCGATGAATCAACCTTTACGATTGTTTACGGAAATAATGGACGCCGTACACTCCGGACCAAAGACGAAAAGGATATTCCCGTGTGCTACAGGCGTTCGGTACAGAAACCACCGTCTGTCATGGTCTGGGGCTGTATTAGTGGCCATGGAATGGGAGACTTGCACATCTGCAATGGCACCGTCAATGCTGAAGCGTATATACAGATCCTGGAACAAGCTATGGTGCCATCTAAGAGGCGCCTGTTTGGACGACGTCAGTGTATATTTCAACAAGACAACGCCAGACCGCATGCAGCGCGCATAACTTCTGCATGGCTACGTCGGCAGCGCATTCGTATGTCGGATTGGCCCCCTTGCAGCCCGGATCTGTCGCCTATAGAAAACGTTTGGCGTATTATTAAACGAAAACTACGACAGCAACGACCCCGGACAGTTGAACAGCTGAAAACCTATATCCAACAGGAATGGGACAGAATTCCGGTTACGGTGTTAGAAAGATTGGTGTCATCGATGCCCAGAAGATTACAGTGATCACGTGGTAAACGCCGTACTGTCCCAACTTTTTTGGGAGTGTGTTGCACGTGCCAAACAGGAAAACCACAGGTCCAATCGCACAGCCCCCGGCCCAGATGGTTTGATCAACCCCACTTTCAAAATGTTAAGTGAGAGCCAAAGGCGTCTTGTGTTGGAGGCGATCATCGTCTCTTGGACCACTGGGATCATACCATCTAAGTGGAAGGACTCGATTATCTATCCTATCTTAAAACCTGGCAAGCCTCCTGAAGATCCTGCGAGCTACTGACCCACAGCCTCACATTGTGTTTTATTAAAATCGCTGAAAGACTTGTTAATAGTAGACTCCTACACTTCCTTGAATTCAACAATTTGCTTCCCACCTATTTTTCTGGCTTTAGGAAGGGGCGTAGTCACATTCTCCCTGTCATTAATCTAATTGATGACATTCTACCGGCCAAAGACAAAGAGAAGGGAGAATGTACTGGAGTGATATTTCTAGACATTAAGAAAGCCTTCGATTCTGTGTCTCATACACTGCTAATTGATAAACTGATTGACTTAAATGTTCCACGCAGGCTAATCGGCTGGATTTCTTCTTTCCTAAGACTGAGGAGAGTTGGGATCAAGTTCCCTGGGGGAACTGCTTGGTCGAAAACCCAGCTTGGACTCCCTCAGGGCTCAGTTCTAAGTAGTGATGTCAAGATCCGGATAATTCAAGATCCGGATATCCGGATCTTTTTTTCGGACCTAGGTCCGAGATCCGAGATCCGGATCTTGGTCAGAAATCCGAGATCCGGATCTTGGATCCGAGATCTGAGATCCGGATCTTGGGTCCGAGATCTGAGATCCGGA